>BMAO01006089.1:0-40010 GCA_019973975.1 Trichonephila clavata | reverse complement strand
CACATGCCACAAGTCACTCAGATGAGTCACAAATGGTCATGTCACTCCGACGCAAAATACACAATCCTGCGCATCTGTTCTTCACAATAGCAAACCATTCTTTCTGAACTCATGTGTAGCAAGACCATGTGTTAAACGAAAGATATGGATGGCTGACAACAAGTGCGGCCGGATTGTTGTGCACTTGAAGAAGGAAAGCAATAAAAGTGTCTTTTTGCTCGAAGAACCTGGAAAGACAAAGAAAGGATAGCAGTCAGATGGTCATTAAAGGGGCTGCGTTACAGGGGAGACACGCAGAGACAATACAACACAATAAATGTAAGCTGTTTGCTATAGTACTCTACGTAATAGTGAGTGTTCGAATTGTCGAAAGATTTATTAGATCACTTCGAATTATCATGTGTTGTAGTCTGGCTAGCCGCAGATTTTACTTCGAAATATTGAGCGTACCAAAACGTATTGTTTCAGTTCGAAATATTAAGAGTTTTGCAAGGGACTGAGCATTTACTTCGAATTATCGAGAGGTTCGTCTTTTCGAAGGTTTGAATTATCGAGAGTCGACTGTAGCTTAAGCGCCAATGTTAAGATTTTTTCAGTGGGTACCGCTGCACGTGAATGTCTGTTGGAATGAAATTACATATGGTTTGGCCCGTGAGGGCAACCATATGTATTCTACACATGGTGCTGCCTTACTTTTTCAGAAACTGCTACCCGGTTCAAACAAGATATAATTTCCCTTTTGAGGCAAGCCCCCTTACATGTGTGGTGTGAAGGAAGCCGTCATGGTTCTGCTTTGATTGGGACAAGCAATAGGCGAGATGAAACTACTCTTGCTAGGCTTCGCAGTGGACATACTCGAGCGCAACGGCATATGTCGGGTCTTAAAGTTTAACCTCCTTGTCCGAATTGCAATGTGACCCAAGTCACCCTTGACTACTTCTTGGTTTGTATTGGTTGCCATAAAGAGCTGGCTGCTCTCAAGTCCTGCTACAGTTCTTCATTGTTTAAAAACGTACGGGTTCGTGGAGTTGATCTGTATGTTTCTGTTGATCAAGTGGGATAAAAAATAACATGTGTTTTACAATGAATTCTAAACTGAAATTAGACTTGTACTTTTTATCCAAATTGTAAAATACAGATAAATTTTCAAATTTTAATATTGGGTATAGATGTTCAATCAGTAAAAAAAAATTCATCAAAAAGTATTTAAGATTAAAAAAATTCTTATATTATACGTTATTTGAAACCATTTTGATTACTTTTGTCCGTCATTGTTGACAAATTTGTACTTTCTAAAAGAAAGTTTTTAGAAAAAGCAAACATTGGCAACAGCGAAGCGCCTGTACTGATAAGCTAGAAACACATGACTGCATTTATCATGTGACTATGACGTCGCATGAATTTATGACTTGATTGACGGGAAACACATGATTGTCGTAATCACGTGACTACAATGTCACATGAATTTAGCCCAAAAGACAGAAACAAGTAGCCACAAGCCTTTAGTAAACAAAATGTGATTTTAAATCATAAGTTAGTCAAATAATATAAATAATCGCCTTTGAAAGCTTGATTTTTTAAGTTTTCTGATTTTTAAAACATCCAGTGTTTTTTCCAATTGTGCTCTAATTTATTTAAAATGTGGCTGGACTTCATTTATCACAATACATTATCTGAGTTATTAGCAAAATTATTTACCTTCCGAACTCGATTTTTCTTTCTTAGACTCTGATAAGAAACCGTGCAAGTGTTGCGCTTGAAAATTATTGATTTCTGTCGAAAAAGAAATTTAAAAGGCGCAAAGAAAAGAACATTTTGCTTTCGTTCGAAAAACTGTTTGATTTATTAAGGCAATAAATATCATCATTTTTACTCGCTGCTTAACAGATTCGTCCATATGTTACGTTGAATTCCCCCCCCCCTGCCCATGTTTTATTCGCCCGCATTTTTCTTCCTGTTGTTTGGAGTAGGATTGATTTTAAAAATATTTTTAAGCATCGATTAAGGAAAAATAATTTTATTAATAAAGCAATTCTGGCTTTCCTTAAAGGTATGGACATTAGTAAAGCGTGCTTTTCTGCTAAACTTTCGTGTCAATAAAAGACAATTGTAAGGGGCAGTGCACTTAAAACATTGCATATAAAATATTACGTTGAGTGAAAAGTTTCCGCCAAAAATAAATGAATAAAACGATCTAGTAAAATGGTATATACATACAAAATCAGCAAAGCTAATGAGAATAGTAATCTCCTTTTAAATTACAGTGGTCTGCCAGTGTTTTGGCTACTTTTCAATCCCATCTGCTAAGAACTGGGGCGTGCGTGAGTCCAGAAAGTAATCGACCTCATTTGTGACCTCGTCATTTGAATGGAAGATTGTACCATCAAGAATGCAGCTACAGATGTGAAAACAGATAGTAATCAGAAGGCACCATGTCTGGGCTGTATGGTGGATGTGGCATCAAATCCCACTCCAGCATGTAGAGCGGTCATTGTAGTAAGATGTGGCCAAGCGTTATCTTGATGAAATAGAACCGCCTTCCTTCTGAACTCTTTATTTTTTTATTTTTTCGCGAATGGCATCGCTAAATTCGATTATGATATTGCAGTATATTGTACTGATAGTCTGTCCGCTTTTCAAGTACTCCCTATAGATAATTCCACGAAAATCCCCCCAGATACAGAGAAGCACCTTCTCGTTAGTTAGCGTTCGTCTTACAACCGAACCTGCTGATTTACCCGAGTGCTGACCACCCTCTTTTATGGCTTGTATTGTTGTAGTACACCCATTTTACGGCAATGAAATGGCGGACAAACTAGCAAGGAAGGGTTGTAATCTTCCAACTCCCTTCACATCCGCCGTTAACCATCTCGAATTATACTTGTTAAAAAAATCTCAAAATTTGGTGGAGTGGAGCGTGTCTTCCACTCATCATTGGTATGCGGGTAATAGACCCGGAAGGGCACTAGCCCTCAAGCTTGACAGATGCTCCCGGACTACACTCCCTCGTTATGCTAGTGGTCTCATCAAGTGCCTCTCATTCTCAGCGAACAAGAAGATTTCTCCATCGGTGCAAGGCTTCTCCCGAGCACCTAATGCGTTGCATGGATCTCACAAGCAAAGATATCTACACGGATCTCCTTCTTGTGCTGGACTTCTTGAGAGTCAACAATTTAATTGATCTTGTCTGACTTCGCCAGGCCCTGGAGAATTAGCAACAACAACACCCGTTTTTAACACCTTTTTTAAGCTTCATTTGTACGTAATGGAATCTTGGAACTCAATTTTTTAACCCACTTTAAAAGGTCAGATTAAGTCGAAAATCTTCTTACTCGTCCAAAGACAATACAATAATTTTGTTCTATTGTCCTGATCAGAATCATCAAGATTAACGATTTCCCATTTGGAGATATCTCATCACGCACCTGGCGACCAAGTTCAGATCCAATTTCCAGATTTGGCGACTAAAAGATTAGGTTAAAACTTAGGGGGTAACCTAACTATATAAAAGAGGGTGTTTTTTTAAAACTATAATTTATTCATCACAGGTCACAATTCTGTTCAGAATATTATCTTTCCTTTGATCTTTGAGCAGAGCCAAACAGCCTCTTTTTTCTTGCTCTTGTCTTCAGTAGTGAATTCGCTAGCCCTCAGCGGTTAAACTTAAACATTAGAGTTATGTATTTGAGAGCATTAACTACTGTTCTTTGACAAATTTCGAGCTCTAAAGCAATAGTTCGTGTTGAAACATTTCTGTCTTGATCAATGATTCACTTGAACTGTGTGGTCACAATCAACCACAATAGGGCGTCCAGAACGTGATTCATCTTCAATGTCGAAATTCCCAGCTTTAAACTTTCGAAACCAAACTTTTACTGTATCACAAGAAACAGAACTGAAACCTAAACTTTCACAATTTTTCGTGGCATTCAGTTGCACTGAGTTTATTTCGAAACTCATAGTACATAATCGTTCTGATCTGTTGACGCGATTGCTCCATTTTAAGCTCTTTTTGGTGTACAAGATAATAAAGGTTTGACAGATTATATATTCGTGTACTTCCTACTTTCAGATTTAGAATGCAAAAACCCATTTGAAGAAAGGTTAACTACTATGAGGATGGCCGCTGTTGGCACGGTGGTATCTCCTTACAGCGGAAAACTTTTTACTCACAACCCGATATTATCCTAGAAAAAGTACAAATTTTTAAAAATTTTGATTCTAGATTTATCTTTGAAAATTCAAGTAAAGAAAAATCTGACAATGCAATCACTATGTAATAATTTCTCGAATATATAACAGTAAACTAATGCATTGTGATTAGTACTATAGGTCGCATGCATTGCTGTATCCATAATCATGTTACCTCTAACTGTATATACATTCACCAGAGAATGCTCTATTTACAAGAACTTAAGAAATATTCTTATTCAGTTTTTTGAGATGTTTTTTGGACTAACCTGCGTGCTTACTTTGTAAATATTTTGAAGAAAAAAACTAAAATTTAGTTAAAATTTCTTTTATTGTTGTTGCGTTAAGATCCACTAAGAAAGTGTCTTGCGAAAACTTTCTTCGAAGTGGGTTTGCGGAGGGTTATGGGGGCCTTACAGATAAAAACAAATGTCTGGTTTTGTACAATTAGATGTACAGATTTGGAATTTGGCAAGGATGTTTATTTTGTTGAATAGAGGTCAACTAGAACTGGCATTGGAGGAAATTTACTATATGGGAGGGGCCATAGACGATCGTTGCTGCAAGAAAATCCTTCTGGTAAAGCCCATGGGAAATGGACTTCGGGTCAGACCCCCGTTAAGACGGATTGACTGTGTCGAAAAAGACCTAAATATTTTAAGGTATCCGACTACTTGCAACAAAATTTTTTTTTAAAAAATGGAGAGATGGGGATTTTTTGTTGTTGTTGTTTTTAGATTTGTTAAGTACGTTTTAAGAAAAATATGCTAAAATTAAGAAGACAAAAAGATTAATACTTAAATAGGAAATTACTAAATAGGAAAATAAATTACTAAATAGGAAATAAATTACTAAAATAGGAAAAAAATTGGTAAAAATTTACAAAAAATAACCTAAACGCGGCCCATTCTGTACCAAAAGTCTATGAACAAATTTTCAATTTTTCAATTCTGATGTGTTGCCATGTTATTCATTTTTGAAATGCCTTCAGGATAAGAGATATATTTTAATTTTTACAAAAACTAGAGAACTTTGTCTTAGTTATTACATGAAATTGCTTTTAAAAAAGTGATTATATAAACATAAGGGACTGTAAATTTTCTAATAAAACAATGATTGATAAGTCTCAAAATTAAAACACTTCTACTATTATACAGAACATACACAAAAAATTTCAGTTAATTATTTTCAAAACTTTTTGAGCAATCGCTGGCCCCGTTTGATCATTTTAAAAAAACACACATTTCGAGTAAAACGCTTTTTATAGTATGACAACTTACTTAAAGTAATGACATCTGCTTTTACTAAAACACTTGTAGTTTTTATTCTAGTGAACGGTAAATAATAAACTTGATATTTTTATAAAGCTAATAAGATGGCCTACAAAATAAAATCATAAAAAAAAATTGTCAGTTTTTGGCAAAATTCAAGATTTTAGGGTAGTCGGATATTTTAAAAGTCAAAAACTGGAAAATAGTTGCTAAAAGTAGGGATGCCTGAAGAAAACTTCTGGAGAAGGCAAGGGTCCACCCAGGGCTGTCGAGCTATTGAAGAAGAAGAAGGAGACATAGATGATAAATATATTTCTGCTTTAAAAAATCATTCCCTGTACTTTCTATTTCAAGAGACGAGGGGGTGATAAGAATTTTTTTCTGTACAATTGAGCTCAATGCTATGACTTAGATAACAACAACCTAAGCAGAATGTAGTCTTACAATGTAATGGAAGACCCAACGTGGCGGCGGGTAGCAGCTAGTTTAATATATGCATGGGTAAGTTTATTAAGAAAGCTTAAAACCTTATGAGACTATTCTTTTGAAGCTTCTTGACTATAGCTGTGTCAAAACATATAGATACGATATTGCGGAACACATTCAAATTACAAAATTCTTAATGTGGTCTTCCGGCGTTAAAACATTGCCCACTTTTACACTAATCCATGTGTCCAAGGATCTATTTGTAAGAGGACTGTGATTTTTGACATTTTCCAGCAGTACATGAAGCATTACAAAAATGGGGGAAATAAATTAAACCAACCGTCCATAGAAACAAGAAGATTAAGATCCATTATCGTTGAAAAATTTATCTTGCCCAGTCTTAACTGGATACTATCTAAAACTAAAAGCCAGTTCGATAACAGTAAGTATGTATCATTGGTAAGAAAAACAGCTGAAGAGAGAAAAAAAAATCTAGAATAAATAGTAAAGCTACTTACTGTAATCTGTGTGGTGTAAGCTCGTGCAATTGTGGTTCAAACTCGTTCTTTGACTTGGTCCAGCAACGATTGATCACTGGATAAGAGTTTAGGTTAGTGTGCAGAAATGTGAAGAATGTAAGCACGTGGACAAACACAATGGTGTATGCAATTCCTCGTCATTGTCTTTTTTAAACAAAAATATTTTACAAAAATGTTTGGTTTTATAGTAAAAAGGAAAAGTAACTATTTTTTTCTCACTGTTTTTGTAGAAAGTCCTTTGCAAATATATGTATTTCAGCATTTATTTAAATTAATTTTTTTCTCTTTTTTTTTCTATGACAATATGTTATGTATTCAAAAATGTTCGTGCAATGCCGGGGGTAAATGGAGGGAAAAGAAATCTGACAATGAAAAGAAGTGAAAAGATTTCGAAAAAGGGAATTTTAATGACATTATTATAGCAATCACTCACATCGTACTTGTACACACCCACACGGAAATGCTGGCGTCATGAGGGAAAGAGGAACTTAACATGGGGATTAAGTTATACACTTGGTAAAAGCCCGTGCAACTCCGGGCTAAGAGGAGAGGATAGAAATAAAGAAGTCAAAGTAATTTCGAAAAAGAAAAAATGTAAGTGCTGATTTTGTGAAAGGAATAGAAAATTTATGAGGAGAGAAAGCCCTTGCAAAGTCGGGCCATACAGCTAGTTGACATATTAAATATTGTATAATAGGATGGATCGAACATTTTTATTCAGAATTTCAAGATTTATCGGTGCGAAAAAGATGTTCTATGGTATATAGATGAAGAGGGAGATAAAATAAAAAAGCTAATTTATCTGTGTTAAATACTGCCATAAAGGGAATAAAGTTTAGGTGTTTGATCTTTTTTTTTATTATGGTAAAAAGTCGAATTATAATTATTGACAAAGAAAAACAGGCTTTTAGTACTTTTTAACATTTATTGAGATGAGAGAACTCCTTTTTTTTACAGTTATAAAAAATTGCAGGTACGTTATTATACTGCTTCTTTGGTATTATTTTTTTTTTAAAGAAAACTTACTGTCGAAATTACAGTGCACGGAAAAGCGGAAAACAAAAGAAAGTTTAGATCGGACTGATTTGATGGCCCGTCATATTTATTCATTACGCAATTCTTTATGATATTTTCAGTAAAATCTAGAGTTTATGAGTTTATTTATATCTGTTTTTGTTATGTATATTATCAAAAAGATTAAGAGAAAGATTTTCACACAAATATATTTTACATTTATGAAACACATTGATAATGTAAATGCGTCTTCTTGCAGAAATTCCTCAGAACTATGTTCGTTAATGTTTAAAGTCCTCTTTAGAAAATAAAAAGTTTCTGCCTCATTTATTCTTCTGCTTGCTAAATTCTTATTCTCATTTTTTTCCACCATAACATAATACATCTTTTAATTTTATTTAGTCTCTCTATATAAAAGTGGATGTTTGTATATATGACCTCGCTTCACTCCAACCCCGTTCAACCGATCACTGTGAAAATTGGCATGTATATGTATTTTTTGTGGAGAAGGTTTTTGTGCTATCCTCTTTGTTGCAGCTCCCCATCAGGTGGCGCTACACAATATAAACTTCTGCACCGTTCAATCAATCACTAAATTGCCAAGATGGTCTCTAAAAATGATGCCAATTTGGCTCCATCGCCAACATTTCGCTATGTTTCCATTGAGAATCGCCACTATAATGTAAGAAACGGCGTTGCTTGCAAATATTACAATTTTAACATAAAATGAATACAACAAAAAGTAATATTAAAGTATTACTACACATCCAGATATAAATTATTTACACTAATTTAAGCGTTCATTACACAAAATTTGTAACGATTTTTTTTTTTTTTTTTGCTGAGTAGAGATTAGTTTAGGAAGGTGTTTTCAAAAATCGATCCACAAGGGACTTACGGGTATGTTATAAATAAAAAAAATCCTTTTTGTCAGCTATTAGACGTACAGACTTAAAATTTAACAAATATGAGTTTTTGTTCAGCTGGGATATGCAAAAAACTTTATTTTTTTGCTTACAGTAGAACGTCGTTTATCCGAATCAATTGGGACCGGACACTGTTCGGATACGCGATTGTTCGGATAACCGAAAATTGAATGCGATCCATGCAGTATATGAAACCGGAGATTATTCGAATATTGAAAATTATCACATGCTGGAAACGTGCTTGAATAAAAGGCAAAATAGGTGCAAAATGTCACAATTTTACCTTTATTATGAAAAATAATCACTTATTTTTCGCTGTACCATTGAACACCTTCGTTTTTTCACTGCATGGTCTCTGATTCTCTTGAGCAGTAGTAGCCGAGTACGACAGCACTCTGATTGTTCTTCGTGCCACTCCATTTGGTGTGGTGTCGTAGTTAGGAGAGGGGGATGCCAGCTCAGGTGTCGTCCTCGTCACTTAACCATGGTTCAAAATTACGAGGTCCGTCGCCAAAAGCCCTCATGTAGCTGAACAGAGCGACGTTTTTTTCTTCACTCACTCATTCATTCCCGTACCACTCCATAGCTGTCTCTAACGCAAAAACGTGTCAGCATTTGATAGACCCTTGCTACTTTCGTTGTTGTTGTTTCCCGTCACTTTTGGCCTCACGCGAAACAACTGTTGAGCACATTGCACTGTTCGAAAACGTATCGCATATTTGACGCTCCGGATGAAAAATGTTCTGATAAACGATGTTCTACTATAATTTGCAATTCACGTAAAATGAAGCAATTAAAAACTTCTTTACACTTCAATCTGTATTTTTTAATTTTTCAATTCACCCGTGCGAAGAACGGGTATACCAGATAATATATTATATTCCTAAACTTGTTCCATTGAAATTGGTGAACTACAAACAATCCATAAGTGACACAATTTCTGTAAGATATTGTAGACCTTCAAAAAAGTAGGTTTATTTTAATAGTTTTCATTGAATGTTTCAGTGAATCATCCAATCCCAACATCCAATCATTTATAACTGAAACACAGCTACTACGAAGTTGGTTCTTTCGCTTTTGTTTACTTTCAAGACAGCATAGAAGAACAAACAAGTTTTTTTATTTTCAGTCATAGTTTACGAACCATCAAAAACTAATAGGATTATATTCACGTCTTTTTTATGTTAAATATATAAGCTGTGTACATGTGCGTGCCTGTCTGTTGATATTTTATGTGATTTCAATCATTGTTTTATGTAATATATTGAGGACAATTTTGAATCAACCATTACAGAGGATTAAAAATTATGTCATACTTCATAAAAATATTTAAGAATAACGATTTTAGTACTTTGTCGTACATAAGTCGATTAATAAATCTTTGAAGTTCTCTTTGAAATCCGTTAATCTCTCGACAAAAAAAATTATGGAATTCTTCTCAATACTTTACATAAAACGCTGTCAAAAAAAGGTTGCCGTTGTGACGTATTGGGAAATTTTGTGAGTAGCGTTAGATTTAAGGAATTAAATTTTTTATTTATTACGTCTACGGCTATTAATTATAATATTTACAGATAGATAGAAGTTATATATATTTAAATTAATGAGTATTTTAATAATATAACAGAATGTTTTATTGGTGATGCAAAATACATCATTTTTCGAGTGTTCCAAGTTCTTCATCGTTCTTCGCTCTCCTGGTTTGGGGCGGTTCCTTTTTACTTCTCGAATTCCTCTCGAGGTGCGACTTCTAGGTGGCGCTGTTGTTGTTAATGTTTTTAGGCTATGGCTGTCGGTGTGATGTCAGATGAAAGAATCCTGCCATATATTTTTAGGGATGCACGTGTAATATTATCTATATAGAAAAGCCTATCTGGCAGCTGCAAAGCAGGAAATGTTATATCGTATAGAAGGCCTAATGCAAGTTATATAAATCTGTCTTGGAAAATTGTGGAATGGTGTGGAAGATAGGAGAAGAGGGTGCAAGCTTGTCCTCGTCACCTAACCGTGGTTAGGTGACGAGGTTCAATATTACGTGATCCGCCCCCAATAGCTATCATGTTTCTTCAGAATGCGACGTAAATTAAAATAAAATAGATGTAAAAAGATTCATGAATGACAATATAAAAGTAGGTGGCCACAAATAATTACAAGATTAACAAAAATTCTTGATCAATCTTGATTACGTATTGAACGTCTCTAATCTTTTTTTTCTTTTACAAACTACCGTAGGGAATAATGAGATCTGTTGCACTTCCTAGCTTTAGCTGTCACTTGACCTTGATTCCGAATTACGAGACCTTTTCTCTACGTCTCGTCTCTACGAAAGGTTTCAATCGTCTCCCTCTCTCTAGGGTATAGGTTCTCAACGTGGGCGATAACGCCCCCTTGTGGGCGTTTGAGACTTTCAGGGGGGGGGGCAGTAAAAAACCCAGAGAAAATTAGGGGGCGTTGAGATGGCGCGAAGGGGCTTGGGCAGATTAACCAAAAAAGAATTAAAAAAACAAGCTGATTATGAACTAACAAAGGTAAACTTTAATACTGTTTACTTATGTTGATTATATGTACTTAAATCTATATCACATGTACGAGAATTCATGTATTTCGGTGTTGGGGAAGTGAATGAAAAACTTAGATTATATTACATTCAGACCTACATTAAATTGAATGATATAGTGCATTTTAATTTCTGTAGTGCACGTATTGTCTTTATGAGAAATAGGAATAATGTTTCGTCCACTGCATTTCATTTCGTATATTATCCAAGAAACATAATTAAAAATGTTAACCAGGAATTAACGTGTGTTTCTTAAAAGGCTGAAACTGTCAAATTATATTTATTATGAAAGCAATAGTTTATAAAGAATAACTTCGTATCATCAAAACCCCTTCCTGTCTTTATAACAGGTAAGCTAAAACTTTTATTCCACTCTTTTAAAAGAAGAAAAATTTAGTAGCGTTTCTATTCCAACAATATCCTGTCTATGACTAAAATATATTATATTACGCATTTAAATATGGCAATAATTTGGCATTTAAATATGGCATTAAATATGGCACATAATTTGTCAATGGCTATTTCAGATTAGCAAGTAAAAAAATTATATACACTCAAGTCCATAAATTAAGAATAATTCAGATTCACACAGAAATTGAACTCAAAAATAAAAATTTCACCTGCAGAATTATAACACACATCTTGAAGGAGAATATGCAAATTACAGGAAACCACCAGATGGCGCGGATAGTACGTCACAATGACGAGAGTGTAAGAGAGGGGTATATAAGGAATGGTGGCAAAGAAGTAAAAATGTTCACAAGCGCTTTAAAAGCCTTTCAGTGCAATAACCGCATAGTTATGGCACAAAGGAAGTTTTAGATGATTTTACGTGGTAGAATTATCAGACGACTGGAATGTGGACGTACCCAGCTGGAAGTATCCGAGGAACTTGGAATCACCCAGGGTGTCATCTCCAGGCTTTCGCAACGATTCCAAGATGATGGTAATGTGAGTAGATGTTACAGCACAAGTCGCCCCCGAGTTACAACACCGAATGAGGACCGGTATTTGGCAGTTACTGCCAAAAGAAACAAACGGAGCACAGCATCAGACCTATCTCGTCAGCTCTCTCCAGCTACCGGTACGACAGTTTCAAGGCAGACTGTGTACAGACGCTTAGGGAACATTGGTCTGTAATGCTCGTAGGCCTGTCAGATGTGTTCCCCTTACCGCAACTCACTGTCGCCTGCGATTAACCTAGAGTAGTGAACATGCATTGTGGGTACCACAACAGTGGTCTTGTGTGATGTTTTCCGACGAGTCCAGGTTTAGTTTGCAGTCTGATTCTCCCCGGACTTTCATATGGAGAGCTCCAGGTACCCGTTACCACCAAGAGAACACCATTGAACGACACCGTTACGATGGTGCAGGATGGCTCATTTGGGGAGGAATTATTCTTGGTTCCAGAACTGACCTGCATGTTTAGAGTGTAACGATGACAGGCCACATCTATCGGGATGTCCTTCTGGAACAACATGTACGTTTGTTTCGGGGCGCCATGGGTGCTGAATTTCTGTTTATGGATGACAACGCCCGCCCTCACCGTTCAAACATTGTATGCGAATGCCTTCAATTGGTGGATATCACCCGTATGGATTGGACAGCATACTCACCGGACTTGAATCCAATAGAGCATGTGTGGGATATGGTTGGCCGACGAATTGCAGCCCGTCAATCCCCTCCCACCTGTCTACCGGAACTTCGGAGGGCATTGCTTGATGAGTGGTGTAATATTCCCCAAGATCAGATTGATAATTTGATACTCAGCATGCGCAGGCGTTGTAAGGCCTGTATTGCATCGTCCGGGAGACATACTCCGTATTAACCATCATACTAACCATGTTATACTGTTTTTTGTAAATAGGTTCTTTTTTAAAATTTGCTCCAGGGAGTAAAAATCGCACTTTTTATTAATTATGTCAAACATATAGCATCTTTTTTTATCTTTACCTTTTGTTTAATAAATAGACTTTACAAATAAGTCAAATTTGTTTTGCTTCTGTCTCTTTCTTTGCCAGAACTTCATTATCCTTAATTTATGGACATGAGTGTAGATTATATTATAGGGGCGGTATAGAAATATTCAATAGAAAAGGGGGCGCCAGTTCAATAAAAGGTTAAAACCTATGCTCTAGGGTCTCCGGGATGAAAGGGATCGGCGTCTTTATCATCAGGCTACAACCGGATCGTGGGTGGAGTAGTGGGTTCCTTGTGGGTGTCCAAGGTTGCCTGGGTGATGTCCAAGACAAGAGTGCACAATATTTTAAGGGTGCGGGTGTTCCTTGCACGTGGTGATCATATCCACAAAAGAAGCCGATTTACAGATGTATGGTGGGAATGGTTACAGGAATTATTTAAAGTCCTTGCGAGAGGAGCAGTCAAAGTGTGAAGGAGGTGATATTTGTTTCAGAGATATGTCCCATGCGATCTTGTAGTTGGAAATGAGAAAGTTTAGCTCAGTAAAAATTGGGCTGATTTCCAAACGTCTTTCATTCCAGTGCTTCTATTTCAAACCTCACGTGATTTAATTCCTTTCGCAATCATCATTCGTTAAACTGAAGTGTCTCCATTAGTAATAATTAATATAAGAATGATAATAATGATAATTATGATGATGATAAGAATGATAATAATAATGTCAATAATAATGTTAATAATAATAATAATGTTAATGATAATGATGTTAATAATAATAATAATAATAATAATAATAATAATAATAATATAATAATAATAATAATATGGATAATAATAATGATGATGATAATAATAATAAACTAGTTAATTATTATTAATTAATTAGTTAGTTAATGATATTATTATTATTATTAAATATAAAAATTTGTTAATTGTGATAACAATTAACTAATTTTTTTTTAGTTTTTGAATATACAGTGGTTTTTTCTATTATGCAATTTCTATTCACGCAAGATGTAATTAAACATATTTCATCGACGAAGGTTGATGAAGGATGAAGATGCATTTAGTTAGAATGATTCAAATAACTGTGTGAATCAAAGGAGAGTTACGTTCGAAAGTGTTTTTAGCGCGTTTTTCACGTAGTGTAAAAAAAGCGCTATTAGGACGCAAATTTCGTCTTCGTCTTTGTTCCATATTTTGTCGTACCTTTTTCTCAGCCAATAATTAACCGATTGACCTCGGGTTTTCGGCATTTGGTCGCATTTGTGCCCTAGATGAGCCGAATCATATTTAAATTTAATAATTTGAAAAATTAAAAAAAATTTTTTAATTAAAAAACATTTTTTATTTTTTTAAAGAAATTAAAAAAAATAATTTTAAAGTATAGTACTATTTTCTGTTAGTAAAAAGTTCAATAGTTGCATTCTTGTAAAATACAACATGTGAAAAACGCGCTAAAATTACTTGGCCATGCCAATGATTGATATCTTGTTTTCCTTGTTGTCAATAAGTTTATTAAAAAGCTTCTAATTTAAATGTTTCTATCCAGTAAGAGCTAAATACATATTTGAGAATCCTCAGAGATCATTATTTTAAACAACCTTTCATACTTCCATGCACGTGTAGTTTTCTTGGGGCCATTTATTCATTTAAATGTAGATGTTATCATATTTACTTTGTCATCTAATTACTGATTCTCCTTGTTTTTGAATATCAGAGGAGGCTCGTGTAACGACAGTTAAGAAGTGATACTTTGTTTCTATTTGTATAATCTAACAAAAATTGTATTAAAACTCTTAACTCTGGAATTTATTTTAATTAATAATTTTATATACAAAAAAAGAATTTATTTTAATATATTTGTATTACTCATTTCTGTACGAAACAATCTATTTCACTTGTACAAAACATGTTCCATGTTTTGTATTCTATATTTTAATACCAACTGGAATTTCACATTACATTTACAAGTGGAAAATTTCTAAGCGTAAGACTGTTTCATAAAAGGTATGTGTAACACCATCAAGGATGTTTTACTCCTTAAGCGGGCAATGTTTTACCCAAAATGTTACAAAAAAGACAGAAATTTTTATTACATATAACTAAGCATATTACTTAATAGAATGTGAAAATGGAAGAATTTTATTTTAATTTCAGTTTTAAAATTCTTATACTATTTTTTATTTTATAATTGTGGAACACACAAAACTCTCTAAATCTTTGCTTTTTATAAGTACACTCTGCATGCTGTGAAAAATTTTTCATTTAAAGAATTTCTCATACATTTACAAAAAAGTTTATATTCGTACCTCTTTTTCAAACGGTTGAGGATTTTGTGTGCATACGCATATATATATATGGACACAGAATTCGAAACATGATGCAATACTAAGTCTTACATTGTGGGGACAGGATGGGGGAAGACAGAGATTATATCAGCCTTTTTTGGATTATGTTTCCATTTTCATTTCTTCCAAGTATCAAATTGCACATTGCCCTGTCGATCCCTGTTCTTTATCGAATGTTTTGAAGAATCTAAATTTCTGCTTTCAATGTAAAATTCCCAACTTAACCACAAAAAAATCCCGGATGAAAAGTTTTTTAGACAAACTGTACCTATGAAAAGCACACTAGCACTAATAATCTCACTAATAAGAATTAAAAATGTATGCAAATCAAAGATAGAAAGAAGAAAACATCAGCCCCGTAAGGAGTATGGGCAAATCGATTCTGGCCCGCTTTCGATAGCCCGTACGGTGTAAGGGCAAAGTGGTTAAGACATGGGCCAACTGGAACCGGGTCCGGGGTCTCGGGGGAGTAGATTTTGTTTTGTCTTCGACCGCTTCAAAAACACTATTATTCGAATAATTTTTATTGTCAAATGTTACTCATGTACTACTCTCCGAAAAAGTGGGAGTTTTCAACTACGCACATGCCAACTGGCAACAGTGACAACAGTGCATTATTAAATCTTGTCTATTGTCTGTGCCTAAACCTATCACCATACACCATCATTTTGTCGAATGACGGTAGTCGGCTAAATCGTTTAGTATACAGATTTGTGAGTCACGCACATTTCTTGATTATGAATTACCGTTTGTACTTGCCAACGTATGCTTCATATATACTGCCTACTAGTAAGGTGTCAAAGGTGGGGCCTCAATAAGTAAGTTTTAAGATGTCATTGAACAAACATGAAATTATGCTAATACTAAGACGAGACATATTTCTGCCTGAAAAAAATTTTCCGAATTTGAATTTTGTTCTTTTCGACAACATCCAAAAGATAGTTCAAATGCAGAACTAAAACCTCAATCAAAAAACGGAAAGCGCATTACTATATCGATACATCGATATTTCATTACATTAACACATCGATATTAATACCAGTGATCGAACTTCATGATATCAATGTGCGAGGCGGTTTACTAGGAAGTATTTTCCATATTTCAATCACATTCCGCAATATGGCGATTAATTTGTGGGCATCCAATATATTGGAATGGCGGTGACATGTAAAGAAACGTGTTTGCCCCCGATTTATCCTCCTTTGGCAGCCATCACTTCCTCCTGGCTGCCCATCTCGCGCACTTTCGTTTGTTTACTGGGGATGAGTTCGATTTCACGGGCAAGGGAGTCATTGTTGACTTCCGCCTCGACCAGGAAGATAAAGGTTCAAGGCTCTCGTCGGCGTAGGTGCCACCGAAGTGGGAAGACCCGCTCGTCGTGAAGAGGCGGTGCTCAGGAATGCCATTGAATCCCGGAATGGTATGAGAAATAGCGTAAAAGTAGCAGTGACTTATGTTCTGGGTTGGTGAGATGAATGCATTTCACCTCTGAGAGATGAGGAGTACTTCAGCATTGGAATTGCGAGATAAAAATTCCATTCACTATAAACACAGTTTACTAAAGATCACGTTGATAACATTACGAGGACACAGTACGATTCAATTGACAAAAAATCGATCAAAAAATCAAATCTAATTTTTTTAGCCAAAATTATTTTTATATACTTTTCTACAAACTTACAAAAGTTGAAAGCTCTAAGTTTAAAAAACGCAGAGTTGTAATAACTTTTACGTTTGTTTTTATTCACATCCTAATGGCAAATCAAAACTTTAAACTGACTTATCTCGGAAAGATAAAATAACTAGTTTGTCTTCATTTAAAATGCTAAGGCTTTTTTTTTCTATTGTGCCTAATACTTGGAAATTTGTTTCACTTGTTGTTAATAGTAGATGGAATAAAAGTTAGAATGTATTTTTCAATCAAAGCAGTTCTTATTTTTTGAAAAAATAATTGAATTTAGAATTTGCACATTTTTTAAGGAATTTTCAATAAGCATTCATAAAAAGAAGTATTGTACAAATGCCAATCATGTTATTGCAAAACCCATACCACCTTTTGTTGTACATAGTTTGACGTACTTGTAAATCAAATTTCATAAATCTAAGTCAATTTTTGTAGGAAGAGTAGCGTTTTAAAATCACTTCATAAGTTTCAAGTTTTTTGTTTTCCTTAAAAAATTAAATGGTTAGCGTTTTATGAAATATTGAACACAAAATCTGTTTCACATCACACATACACATAGGAGGCAACCAAATAAATTATGAAAATCATTTAATTAAAAAAGTGTGTGCATAGCGTACCATACGTCCCCTTAAGAGTTAAAAAATTATTTCTTCTTTTGTTTAATTTGATTAGATGATTTCACAGGCCGTGAGTCGCCTAGTGGTTAGAGCATCGGACTCCAGACCGGAAGGTCTGGGTTCGATGCCCGATGCCACCAAATACTCTCTGAGTACACACGGAGAACGTGCTCGTTAAATCAGGGGGTCCGAATGGTGTCACCATTTATCGTGTTGTGTGAGCAAAATCATACTGTCAATCTTCATGGGACTCAAAGCTTTGGCTAATGACAGGCGTAGGTCTAGCCCGTTGCCATGATGAATTTCGTGGGCCTCGATCTGACTACGTCAGACAGATGGCATAAGTAACAACAACAGATGATTTCCCACTACGTAGCAGGGAAAAGATATATCGTTTGTGGACTTTGTCGTTATGAGGCACAATGGGCTCAATTCACGACGGTCACATGATAAAGATAAACACGCGTTCTCCATTGAATTCAAAACACAAAATTAAACTAATTGTACATGTTGCACCATTTGCAAAACTTTGCAATAAAATTTCTAATTTCATAATTGGGTAAAGATGTTCAAAATGTTATAAAAAAATTCTTTAAAAAGATTCTGAAATTTTTTTTAAAAAAAGTTATATTTTATGCATGTACTTTTATGCATTGTTCGCGTTATTATTATTCAAAAATATGTATTTTTTAAGAGAAAGTTTCTACAAAGAGCAGAAGTTGGCAACAACGAAGTGTATGAACTGATTAGCTGAAAACATATGATTGCTTTTATCGTGTGACTGTGACGTCAGACGAGTTTTTGAACTGATTGTCTAGAAACACGTGGCTATCATTATCATGTGACTATGACGCCAGATGGATTTAACCCATTACATGGAAGAGTCTATTTTTTTATTGTCCCTTCATCTTTCCAATTTTGATAGAACGTGGGGATTTTGTATCTCAGGTTCAATGTAATTGGTATTTCCCCCAATGGAATTTGGTAAAATTTCGGGTTAATCAAGCACCAGCTACTTTTTCTAATTTTCCCACCCTTTTAAAATTTAATCTACCATATATTTTCAAATATAAACTAATCCGGGTAAAAGCTGAAAGAGTGTTTTTTCAAAATTTTACCTAAATGTCGAAATCCGTATAAAAATTGAACTCAAAAGAAGAACTCCTGTAATTTTCAGACATGTAACCATGAGGGGAAAACGTGTAGAAAATTTTCCAATCATTGTTGTTAAGTAAAACGCCAGCGATAAAAACCGGATTTCTGGTAACCTTATCAGAAGCTTCCATGTTTTTTTCATTCATTTGTCATCTTGTATACTATCTGTGCCAGTCATATTTTCTACACTTTTTTTTTTGGTTTGGAAAATGAGTGGAAAGAAAAATTCGTATACGGCATGGGATCGTCGGTCTATGTTTCAGTCCCTGGAGGAAAAACTTGCTACACTAATCAATACACTTACTACAATAATATACTAATCATGCACTCTTAGACTAATGCACATAATGCACTAATACACTAATCTCCTGTACTCAAAGCTACGGATAACGACAGGCGTATACCCTAGCCCCTCACCTTTATGAATTTCGTGGGCCTTAATGTGATGTTACTGTCGATGTGGCACAAGAAACAACAACAACACAACAAATGTACAATATACTAAATATTGCGAACTTAAGCATGAATGAGCCAATGTTTTTCTATATAAAAGTCGATAAAAAGAAGAAAAAAGAACGTATTATTTTAATTTAGATCATAGTTTCGTTG
Organism: Trichonephila clavata; assembly: GCA_019973975.1. NCBI lineage: Eukaryota > Metazoa > Arthropoda > Arachnida > Araneae > Nephilidae > Trichonephila > Trichonephila clavata. The sequence continues at coordinate 20,750 of BMAO01006089.1, read as the reverse complement.
AAATTAACGTCTCGTGAGAGGTATATGTACATTTAATGGGGATTAAATGAATCTCCTCAAGCCTTATGTGGACTTTGAGCATAATTCTATAAGCTTTGATGGATTGCATATGTCAGGGTAATAGAGAATATTCAACTCGCGCTAATAGCCCTACTCCGGGAATTGCTTATTGATTGAATGTCCCGAGGAAAGAACATTTGATTTATTAAAAAGCAAGCCTTTACCAAAAAGGATATCATCAAACCCTTCAAAAGTATGAACAATTATTCTGAAAACAAAACAAAAATAGACGCAGATCATACATGACTAATTTTTCAATTCCTACTATTAGTTCACAATCTCCATATATATATAATATCTTGTTCGAATTTTCAATCGCTTATGAAATACTTTTTCTTCGTTTACTCCAGTTCAAATACATTTTTTTAAACTTGTAGGGGATGACACTTGATGTTAATACAGTTTTTTCAAATATTAATTCATTAATTCTATTTAATTAATGAATAATAGTAACAACAAAAATATTAGTCCAAAACCATATATAAAAAAGAAAATCGCTCATTGAGTCTTTGTAGCGCAATGGATAGCGCGTTGGACTTCTAATCCAAAGGTCAGGGGCTCGAATCCCGCCTGGCATGTCGTCATTTCTGATAATGTGATTTCTTTTTACTTTACTATTTTATTGGAATAATTAAATTTAATTAGTGAATAAATAGTAACAAACAAAAATGATAGCACCCTATATAGAAAGGAAAATGGAAAATTGCAAGGAAAATCACTTTCTATTTTGTCACTTAATATAGTGATTCTGTTACATGTATATAGATATTTATATTAATTGTAATTATTAAATAAAAAGTAATTAAAATAACTTTTTTATTTGTTGACCTAAGTTAGAATCGACTTGAATTTTTTTTATGTTACTTGTTAAGGATTATAGTTTTATAGATAGAAGAGAAATGTGAGTGAGCCAATCAATAAACGAAAAAAATCGCTGCATTTTATTTATCTATGCATATATAGGAAAAAGGCGATACACTCAGTCATCAATCACAATTTCTTTGGAACTGTTAGACCCACCAACTTGATATTTGACAGCCATGTTTTTTGTTGAGTAGAGATCAACTGAGAACGAGTTTTGAGGGAATTGGCTCCCTAGGGAAGTTGCGGGAGGTGTTATAGATAAAAAAAATTCCGTTTTTGAACTATTAGACCTACAGACATCTGGTTTTAGAAGCATGTTTCTTTTGAGTAAAAATCTTCTAAAAACGGCTTTTGTGGAAATTGATTCCTAAGGGGGAAATAGTTACGGCAGTGTTTCAGAGGACCCCTACAGACTTAAAACATAATAAGTATATATTTTTTTTGTTGAGGAGAGCTCTAGTGAAGAGAGTTTTTGCAAAATTAGATTCTATGGAAGGCGGAGAGAGGAAGAGGCGTAAAGGATAAATCTGGGGCTGTAAGAATGCTTTAAAAAAAATCGAAGGCTTAATGCTAGAACTTGAATATCAATAACTGAAAAAACAATATATACCCATATAACATCATGAAATATCAGCGAAGGGGGTAGAAAACGGGTAAAATATATTTGTAATCCTTTATATATCCCAATCATGAGCCCTTAAGGTCCAATCTGATACCAACTTGAGTCTAATGAACTCTCATGAGTTCATCATCAAATTAATAAACCAAAATAATAAGTTATATTTAAAATTAATGTTTATAAATGGAATATTGTACTATAAATGTAACTAACAGAAGCAAATAATTAAATGCTAGTGACCTGTTAAATTAATATATGAAATAAAAAAATTTAGATTCAGCATATCCCAAGTTAAATCCTCGTTAGATTCAACATGTAAAATGCAGTTACATGTCTGTTCATAGCATTAAGCCGAGTGAAAGGTTTAAACTCTCTTAAATTTTCTCCTCTCTAGTATTATACCTACAAATAATGTACTAATGTAATAATGTAATCGGATACTTCCAGCTGGGTTCGTCCACATTCCAGTCGTCTGATAATTCTACCACGTGAAAATCATCCAAATGCTTCCTTTGTGCCATAACTATGCGGTTATTGCACTGAAAGGCTTTTAAAGCGCTTGTGAACAATTTTACTTCTTTGCCACCATTCCTTATATACCCCTCTCTTACACTCTCGTCATTGTGACGTAATATCCGCGCCATCTAGTGGTTTCCTGTAATTTGCATATTCTTCTTCAAGATGTGTGTGATAATTCTACAGGTGAAATTTTTATTTTGGAGTTCAATTTCTGTGTGATTTTGAATTGTTCTTAATTTATGGGCATGAGTGTATATTCTTGGCTAACATCAACTCAGTACGTCAAATTTCACTGACAAATAACGCTTACGAGTTTTACAGCACGCATTTAAAGCAACAATGATTTGCAAGTCCTGAGTGGCGCTAGTAGCGCCACACTTAAGCGCGAAATTTGAATGGATGTCATCTTTCAGATGAATAAACACGCTTATCAAATTTCGTTTATCTAACATAAGTCTTTCTAGGTGTTGGGATTTTTTCCCGTCAGTGTATATGTAATAAAAGATAGTTTATTTACGTTCTTATGTTGTATAAGCTAATTTCATTAAATAAATATGGGCTCACTGTAAGAAGTATAAATGAATTAAATTATACTAAATAATAAAATAATAGTATTATAAAACAATGATAAAAATATAACAATAATACGAAGAAGCTAAACAAAACACAAGAGAACCCTGACAAATTCAACTTTCAGTTTAATAGATACTTTCAATACATCCTGAGTATGTTATGATTTGAATTCACATGTGCTACACTTGTGGGCTAGCTCCGATCTGACCCTAAAATTCCTCTGTCGAGCCTACAGCTACGGAGACAGTTAAGTGAATGTGTCGTGGAAGGTAGGCTGAGCAGACGATATCCGCACACTTTGGCCGTGAAGGCAACGCGGATGACAACAAAATTACCGCAGATCTTTTTTTTATTCCAAAGACAGTCTCGGTCAAACGGAAAAAAAGAAGAAAAAAAGAGCCCGGAGTTCAGCGCCTCCGGACAGAAATTCGGTCAACATTGACGATCGAGCATTTTGCAAATGACGCATGAAATTCTTTTTTTCCACAAGGCATGGAAAGTAATCATAAAAATAAAAAAATACATCTTGTACCGTTGTTTATAAAACGGTTCCGAAATCGGTCACAAATTCTGCAGCGAGTCATTTCAAAGTCATCCATCATTGTTTGCATATCGCAATCTGAAACAAAGCAAGCGTGGAAAGCAGGCTTTGTGCAGCAATTGGCATAAAAAAGATTTGTTAGTGTAATATAAATGAAGGAATACGATATTAAGTAGTAATTCTTAATACAGTAGGTTTATGGGTATTGTGTTTTAAATGGTTCGATGGCAATCATTCGGGGTTTATCATCTTTATTTCATTATTAGTGCACAAAAAAATCTAAAATATCTTTTAATATAAAATTGTAATTAAGCTATTATTAATTTATATTATTCAAAATAATTGATATAATACTTCTGAAGGTAAATTATATTATAATTTCATAAAGATTTGGGGAATATGTTTTCTTTTATTTTTGAGAATTTAACATCTATTTCAATACTAAGACGAAATATCGGTTAACGCGAAATAATAAAATGTTCTGACAAACTACCATGTATTTTCATGCATTTCTCTTCTCTTAAAACAAAACGAAAATCGCTTAACACGAAGAAATTTCGCTTCTGGGACTGAACAAAATACAGAAAACATCCGACCGAATTGGACTCTCCTATTGTATTATAGGAAGAATTCATTGTAGCAGATGATAATAATGTCTGTACAGCCTCAAATATGGTAAATTTGGAGTTTCATAGAAGCTCAAAAAATATCATTCATGCTGATTCCAGTGATTAAAATGAAATGATTAATGCAGCTCCCCTGTTCCCACGTCATGGAACATCATGAAAAGCATGTTCAGTTACTTAGATGTACATTCTCCAATATTAAAATGAATAACAGAATGAACGACATCGAACAATTTGTTGAAAATTTAATGCCAAAAAAGATAATGCAAAGAAAAATATCAAATTATTTTCAAAAAACTCAATAAATGTTTTGTTTTTCAGAAAACTTGCATCAGATTTCTTTAAGTTCTTGTGTATGTTTTGCTTCATTGACTTTTATTAAACACGTGAACATATACATATCTATGTAAATAGAATAAACTCTAATAAACTTATAATTTTGTTGATATGATTTTTTTGCAATATCCTTTAACACGAAAAAATATTTCAGTCCCTTTATTTTTGTGTTAAGCGATTTTCACTGCATATTAAAAATTTAATTATGTATTTAAATTTAATATATTTATTTTAAAAATATATATAAAGTTTTATTAGCCTTCCTATCGTAAAACTGAACACAAAACAAAATTTACAATCATCGTATCCAGTCAGGCAAATAAATATTTTCTTCTTCTTTTTACTCGATTTTATTTTTCTAAACTTTTACTTAGGATCTATTTGAACAAAAAATTTCGAATATATTCTTTTTATGTAAGAACGATCAATCTTAAATTCTTTTCATCTTACATGATTCTTATCAAATTTAATCCGTTCCATTGTTTGTTGATACTTTAATTCGTTCTCGTAAAATTGGTTTTCGTACATAACGTATTCTTAAAATATTTATTGTAATTTTTTATTGGAAAAATTATCCAAAACATTTATTGTTTACGGTTAAGGAAGGAGCAGAGATTGCTTTATATGTTTCAACACGATTTTATTTTCTTATACAAAATAAGTAGATTCAGTCGTTATGATTGAATTTATTTTCTGCAAATTTACTTTATGGTTCACTGATGTAACGAAAAACATTGCACCATCTTCTACCGATTTGTATGTAAATATATACAGTAAAAATCGTTTAACGCGAAACTGAGGGGGACTGAAATATTTTTTCGTGTTAAAGGATATTGTAAAAAAAAAACTCCATATGTTATCAAAATTAAGTTTATTACAGTATATTTTATTTACATAGATATGTATATACGCATGTGTTTAATAAAAATCAATGAAACAAAGACATTCACAAGAACTTAAAGGAAAGTTAATACAAAATTTTCAAGTTTAAAAAAAAAACTACTTTTATTGAATTTGGGGGAAATAATCTAATATTTTTCTTTGGATTGTCTTTTTTGGCATCAAATTGTCAACAAATTGTTCGATGTAATCTATTTTGTTATTCATTTCATTATTGAAACGTGTGTCTAAATATCTGCGTGTATTTTTCATGATCTTCATTTCGGTTGATGTGGGAATAGGAGCTGCTTTATTCATTTAATTTTCTTCGTCAGAATGTGCATCAATGACAGCTTTTGAGCTTTGAACAAATTCCAAAATGTCTTTGTCATAAAAAAAATTGGGGGCTATACACACATTATCATCATCTACTGCAATGAGTTCTTCCGATGATACAGTAAGCCAGTCCAATTGGGCTAATGTTTTCCGTGTTTTGTTCATTCCCAGAAAGAAAATCTTTTCGTGTTAAGCGATTTTCGTTTCACGTTAAAGAAAAATGCATGAAATTGCATAGCAGTTTGTCGGGACCGTTGTATTATTTCGTGTAAACCGATATTTCGTCTTAAGCGTTTTCGTGTTAAACATATTTTACTGTAATTGACATTTTTTTCATTTCTTCCCATTATTACTTCATTCATTTGGAAGCCATCAATTATTCGGAATGTTTTTTAAACTATCAGAAGCCTTTAATTGTTCTGTTTCCTAATCAAATCAAAAACAAAATGTATCTTTGAGTAGAATGGGGAAAAATGTGTTGCTTAATGCAGTTGATTTAAATGTATTTGGTCTTTTTCCTCATTATGGCTCTTTAGTTTGTTCTATATTGAACGCTGTAATGTTCTTGCCTGAGCGCCTAAAAGCGCGAGAGGATTGGAAGGAACACTAGCCATATTTCAACAAAACAATCTAATTTATTCACAATATTAATCAGAACTCAAATTCAATCGAACCAGTCTAAGAGATGCACACAATTAATAACTATGCAGACAATGAACGAGGTACGCGAGACATGAGAAACTTTAATACTAAACACACTTACTCAAGGCGATAACTCTGACTTCTCAGCTATTTAATCTGGATTCAATCTCCAATGACCATTCGTCACCTTAAGTAATTCACTTATCAAATATTAAATACCCGCGATTCACATTCAATTAATTAATCTCTGCTCCGATAGCAGTCTATCCTATCTATCTCTTTAACCTGAAAACCTAGACTATATTAGTAGTCTTAATTAACATAATCACGTCTTCTTCGAAGAGGAGTTTTATAATAAAATAATTTTTAAAAACCAGAAATTCCCCAAAAGGATTATTAGTATAAGGAGCGCGGATAGAACCGCCACAACGCTTCTGGGAGAGAGAGAGAGATTGTTTTGTTGCTGTTACACTGAATACATAAAACTGTTTATATATATCCGATATAATGATCCGCGCTAACCACAGCAAATATACCTCATAATGATAACCCTCGATCAGGTGACGAAGTCGACAATCCATTCCATACGTTCAAGTCAGACTTCAAGCCTTTTTCAAGAAGTGTCTTTTTGTGTAACAGGACTCGAAAACTTGCAATTAAGTTAAAATATCGCCTGCCACGAGTTCGATCCCTTTCATTCATAGCGGCTCTTTCGGACTGTCTACTTCTTATGGATTCAAAGATAATGGAAACAACCTATACATCTCGTCAGGGGCGCACACAAGGGGGAAGGGGGTCCTCGGGTCCAGCCCCCCCCATAGCCCTTGATTTTCCCCCGGTTGATTATAATCCTATGTATATAGTACGTAAAATTTAACTAAGTATTTGTTTTTAATAATTAATTTCATTAATTAATGCTACTTATTCATTCAATAATTAATTTTTTACTGTTTTTTGTTCCCGAAAATCGACAAAATCAAAATAATAGGGTTGGAGCATGATACGAGAATAGTGGACTTTCCCGATCCTGGACCCCCCCCCCCCTTCCATTGAAGAATTCCTGTGTGCGCTACTGCCTCGTAATTTTCAGATGATCAACCAGTTTTTGAAGACTTTTGAATCAGCCCCACATGTTTATGCCCAATTTCAAGTCCTCAAAAATTCGATAAAAATTCATGTCTAAAAGTTCAAACTAATTGCAATTTATGAGCAAGGAATTCGGGTATAAATGGGATACAGAGAAAAAGAATCAGTAATGAACAAGAATGAAAATGACATTAACTATTAAAATAAGAAGGTTGCAAAAAAAAATGGCCACATCAGCAGTTTAAAATTTAGAAAAAAGATTTTTTTTAAAAAATTATTATTATACTAGCTGAAATGCCCGTTCTTCGCACGGGTTAAGTGTTAAAAACATATATTCATCTATTATAGCAATTATAATATTTTTAGTGAGGATAAACCTTGTATGAAAAAAGTAGTAAAACCAAAAATTAAAATATTTTTTTCAAATAAATGTTCTCACTATAAATAATTTTAAACAAATTGCAATTTTACCTCAAAGTAAATAATAATTTAACAAAAACATATATTTTAATGTAAGAGAGAAAATTAGCAAGTTGAAGAGTAAATAGATATGAATGAATGCAAATATAAATAAAAATTATTAAAGAAAAAGTGATAGCAGTTGTAAGTTTCTGCTATGGGAACTATGGGTGAAACAACCAGCAATAGATGAACCGAAAGAAAAAATTAATGATGATAAACTGATTCACTAAATGCTATCATAAATAAAAAATATTAGGAAGCCTTCAACTGAAAAAAATAATTAAATTAGCATTGCACCCATACCTCATATAATACTATCTAACATCTCTGCAATACATCTTTTTGAGTATTAGATGTAATTCAATGCTAAAAAAATTTAATTAGTATGAACTAAAATTAAAATCTACCTAAAACAGGTCCCGTTGAAATAGTCCAGAACCAACAACAGTACTAAATGAAACAAATAATAAACCATATTGTTAAAATACACATTCTTAAAACAATACTTTTTTGCAATATTTCTATTAAAAATTATAATTTGATTGCAAAGAGCAAAAGAATGAGTATACATACAATGATAAATAACTATAGTAATAATTAAAATATATATATTGTATATGGACAGTATGATAACATAAAATATGCATATGATCTCCAAGAAACTACGTGAGGAACAGATTATCAGAAGCAACGAAAAATCATTTCAACACTGAATTTTAAAGATACCCAGAGGGAAATATGAGAAAATCTTTTCAAGGTGCATCCTTTATCTGTGCAAACATTTTTGCGACCACACCTGATACAGTTTTCTGATTTGCAAGATTGCCAGAAGCAAAGTTAAGTTATGACGAAAAATCTGGTCAAAATGGAATTCCAAAGAAAATATGAGATTATTTCAAGGTCACCTTATCATAGTTTCAGCAAATAGCTTTTTGTTAAATGTATGACTTTTTCTCATTTAAAACAAAGATTAATTCTTATCGGTCATAAGGCAAAAAAACAGCGACACGCAAAAAAAAAACATGGTACATACTGGTTCCTCATAAATATGAAGCATTATCTTAACGATATTACCAACATGTTAAGAGCAATTAGTTTGAATTCAGTGTCATTTTCTTTCTGTTATATTTAAAGCAATATTCTCTACATTGAACAAAATATTGAATATGCTGATGAAGGAATTATTATTAGGAAGGATGAATATTTATCTTCAACAACAGAAAATGGCATCGATATGTAAAGCATACAACATTTATATGTAAAAAATGTATACAATGCATGTGTATATATACAATCTGCATATGAACAGATTTGTCAGAAGGAAAATTACTTTGATGAGCATTTAATCACAATCATAGTTTCCGTGTTCATCCATAATTTTCTAACAGATGTTTGTTTGTTTTTTTTGTGAAGAAATGGACATGACAAAAAAAAAAAAATTCTGGTGAGAAGTGAAAGTGTAGTTTCATTGATTGTAAAAAAAACCCCTTTGATATTTGTGTCATGAATAGGTAATCAAGATCGAAGATTCTGTTTACAAAAGTCCTCACAAATTATTATTAGGCTGAAAAATAGACTTTTTGAGTCTTTGTATCACATAATTACTGTACCAACAATGATACGCAAGAAAATAATAGTTCAGAAAAAATAAAACTGTGACACTGAAATAGGAATTATAACATCAATTTAAATTAAAACGTTATCTAAAACAGAAAAAGTAAGCCTTAATTTTGATAAAATTGCCATAAAGTTTTGAACAGTAAAAAAACACATAGCAGAAAATCTTAAATATTCAAAATTGAAATAAAAGAAACAAATAAATATAAAAGTAACCTTACATATAGTATAGAAATTATAATATTAATTCAAACCAAAAGCTACTTTAAATAAATAAAGATTTAATGAAACTACCATAAGCAAAATCTTATACGTGAATAGAAATTCTAACTTAAAATCACAATATTGACAATCTGTTAATCTCAATTAGTTTGAATTGAGTGTCATTTTCTTCAGTTGCATTTTTCTACTTTTTTTGTTACAATGAAAAAACATGGAATCTGCCAATAAAGGAAAATGGTACTTATGTATTGGCGTCATTGCAGCAAAATTTGCACCACAATATCAAAATAACAGATTCTTATATGTAAAAAAAATCAAATTTTGGTGAAAAAAGAGCCACTTTGACTGTAGTGACTAATACATTAGTATCAGGAAAAACAGTACCCTCTTTTAACAGAAGGAAATGTAGGAACTTAAGATTTTATTGACGAATGCTACTGTTCAAAATTACTCGCCAAGTTGGCAACGCTGATTTCACATGTGTTGTACACATTAAATTAGCAACCATGTGTTTTGTTTCATGTAATGTCTCTAATAGGTTGCAATAATATGTAAGAACTGAAATATCACAGGAAGATTTTTTGGTACTTATGTATTATTGCAACAATTGCCAACTCTATTAATAACTCAAGTTGACAACAGCAATAATTTCCTATGTGTTGTCCGCACTGAATTGGCAACCATGTACTTCGTTTCATATAATGCCATCATAGGTTGCGATAATACATAAACTCTTATTTTTTTGACCAAATGGTCATGCTGACTTAGTTTCACGCTATACATAGCCTAAATATAACCGCAGATTGATAGCATCACTAATTTCAGTTTAACAAAAAGAAAACCTCATACATAAATAAAATTTATATTAGCCTTTGTATTCTTACATATTAGCATCACCACAACCAAATTGGCAAAAAGCAAATCGCGCTATATCCACCAAAATCTGACTAATTTTTTTAAGACTGTATTCTGATAGGAAGATGCATCAGTCTTCCAGCTAAACATGTTATATATTTTTTCAATAACTAAATTAGTTTAATATACATTGTTTTACCTTATTTTTGGTATGATTATTCCAAACCTTTTCTGGTTTAGATTTAATTCTGTCATTTCTTTTCAACTTAAAAATTTGATTTATATTTTGTATGTAGTCAATTGTAATACCTATTTTGATTTAAGGCTGTGTCAGGTTTATTATTCTATTTTCATTTTGACCTTTATATGTGTTCATTTGATTCTTCTGTACTGTTTCTGGTTTTACATTTTATATAGTCATTTTTTCCCAGCTTAAGAATTTCTGATGACTCAAGTGTTGCTTTCAAAAATTTCGATTCAATATAAGAAGAAACAAACACATAGGTATCCAAGTTTTTGCCCCTGAACCTCATGTTTTTAACAGTTTGAAAATTCTCACCAAAATACAGCAAAGAGATATCCCTTATGAAAAATCTGGAAACCGAAAGAACAGAGTTCAGACAGCCTGTAACTCAGAAGCGGAGCAGTAAGTCCTAGGGTTCAACATGGCAGTTTTATACGCTTCGCCAAACGAGTAGTTGTTCAATTCATGATCAAGTGTAAATACCTTAAATCTATTCCAGTTGTTGATAATAAATGAACACCCCGTCAAACAATAATACTGGATTGCACACAACAAATAAGAAATTGAACTGAAGAGACAGAAGCCATCACCATCATTTGGGACAACTTGGCAAGGGGATGTATCATACCTAAAATTCAACAGCTCGTATACTTGGGTCATTGTTTAGAACAACATATTAATCAACATTAACAATTGAAAATAATTACCTCTAATGGTAGTTCATAAAATAAACGTGGCACTTAACCTAAAATAGTAAACACAACATTTAAACAAACATCTAAACAATCAACATTAACAACTGAAAACCATAAAAATGCATATTAAACCAATTCAATTTAGAATTACTGTAAAAAAAATTATAACATAAAACCTCTGACCACAAAAAAAAATCAGAAATTCTGGAAGATAAATGACACAGTTTAATCTAAAACCAGAAACAATACAGAAGAATCAAATGAATACATGTAAAGGTCAAAATGAAAAAAGAATAATAAATGTGACGCTGCCTTAAACCAAAACAGAAATTACAATTGACTATACACAAATCAAAAATTTTTAAGCTGAAAAAAACAACAAAATTAAATCTAAACCCATAAATGGTTCGGAATAATCATTCAAAATATAAGCAAAACAAAAGTGTATTTTAAACGAATTTAATTTAGTTATTGAAAAAATACATAATAGGCTTAACTGGAAAACCAATGCATCTTCCAACTGTTATCAAATTAGTGTTGCCAATCGGAAAAATAAAATTTAGAAAAAACATTTTCTTAGGATGATTTTTTTCGAAAAACAACTGTAATTCCTCCACTAAGAGTTAAAAAAAACCGAATAAATACAACCATAAATAAGTATATTTACTATAAAATGTGTTGAAATTCTCCCAAAACAGCTCGAAATATTAATTTTCGCAAAGTTATGACTTGGCATGGCTGATGACGTCATATCTCCATTTAACTAAAAAATCGCATAAAAATTGAATTTTTAAAAAATCTAAAGTGAATTTCGAAAAAAACTTTTCGAGGTTAATAGCATAACGACTATAGCTTCTACATGCCAAGTTTCATACATCTGGGTTGCTTAATTTTGCCGGAACAGCTGAAACACACAAACACACAAACTCTTTCTTTTATTAGTGTAGATAATAACATATTAAGTTACCTTAGGTAACCTTGCAAGCTCACCAACTAACTTCCAAACTTTCGATGCATATTCAAGTAGTTTCTAGTGTTGTCACGGGTCTATTCGGATTCTTCTCACTAAAAGTCCTCATGGGGAAAATTGGGTCTTTAAGATTTAGTGAGTATGTAAATTAAGACTTGTATATAAAGATTAAACTTTCGAGTTAAAGAGAGAGAGGTTATATAGACTGATACGGCTAGCAGTGTTTGGTTAAACGTGATTGATACTTCGTAGCTGATTATTGTAATATTCAAGTTGACGATTTGTCAATTAGAAATCAAATTAGACCAGGTCGCTAAGAATTAGAAGATATTACCTAGACATAAGTGATCTGATTATTTAAAGTCTTCTCGTACCTCGTTGACCTCGCTATTGTTTTCCGTATTTGGTATTTGGGTGCATCTCTTAACTTTTGTTAATAGTATTTGTGTTGTTTGTCATAACGGATAATAAATTGAAGTTATATTGACTATGGCTAATCTTCCTTCCTATCCTCCCACACAAAGGGATGACTTAGTCCATCCCTTACACTGTCACGAAGAGCCATTTTTAAAACTGAAACAGTACTTGGAAAGGGCTGACTAGCTGAGTGTTTTATAGGTCCCTCAGATGTTTTATAGGACCAAGTGACCTAGAAGGCCAGTGCATGCACTGGATAGTTTCCCATTCAAGGAAAGTACTGATGATAATCACATAGTGGGGACATGGATTATTATAGAAATTTTCATTCGGGATTGAATGTACCTCGAAACAGAGGAAAGCAAAGCTCGAGAATTTCTTCTCGGTTTCTTAGACCCTCCCCCCTCCCTCTCAAAGAGCTGGAAATCTGTGAAACCGTCACAAATTATACCTGTTATAATACTCCCCAAAGGAAAATATTTGTCTGGATGCTTTTATGGGTGAAAATGATTTCTACGATGAAAATTGTTGTACGGTAAGATCGGTTTACAAATTAAATATGAACTCGCCATTGAATTACTGTTTCTCCACTATATGTGACATTTCTGTTGGTGTCAAAAATTCCACTGAAAACACTCGAGCTTATGTGCAGACGAGAGGATGATACAAACTACCGGTTGTCTGGCCTATAGGTAATTCGTTTGAATTTTCTGTATGCAGACAATTTGTGTCGGAATTTTATTCCTGTAGAGATTGTGAGGTCTAAACCAGTTATCGAGCAGAACAGTCAATCTTATGTCTAGCATCTATTTTGTGAGAACATTTGCTATATAAAAGGAAGACATTAATAAACTATTAAATCAATAGATCGAAAAAGTGAAACATTATTTCTTTAGAACACGTTCGAGTAAAAACTACCGCAATAATTGTTTTAAATTTTAAAAATATTAACTTGTTGCTTGGTATTCTAGATGACAAACACAATGAAGAAATTGCATTTTTTAATTCCATTCATCTATTGTTATTATATAGATTTATAACAAATCCATATAGTATTTTTCATCCTAACTATTCGAAACATCTTCCTTTAAAATGTTGTGTAAATTGGGATAGAGAGATCACTTGACCGAAGTCCGTCGCCAATAGCCCACGTGTTGTTTCTGAAAGTGACGTAAATTAAAATCAAATCAACGTGATACCTCTAAACTCTTTACAAATTCCGAAAGCTCTTGAATTGAAAATCAATTAAGAAATGCAATTAATACAGAAGCATTCTTAAATAATTATATACACGAGGGTCACTCTAAAATATTTTTAAATACTCCTCGGTTTTTAAAGTTATACATACAAAATTTTAGGAGTGTTCAAAGTAGTCTCCCCCCAGTACCAATGCACTTTTGTAGACGAATTTTCCACTGATTAAATCTCTCAAACCATTCATTTCTTGGAATTGATGAAAAAATTTATTTATAGCCACATCAACTGAATGAAAACGACGTCCTCAAAAGTTCCTTTTTAGATTAAAAAATAACCAAAAGTCACACATAATTAGATACGGAGAATAAGGTGGATGTTTGACTTTAATTTGTTTTTGTTTAAGAAACTCAACTGTTAATCCGAATATATGAGAAGATGCATTGTCATGGTGAAGCATTAGTCCCCTAACATTAATTTCTTGGAGATTTTCTGGAAGACATTTAGTGGTATACCAGTTTGCTGTTACTGCCTTATGTCCTTCCAACTTGATGGCTTTGACCAATCCCGTACTTCTGAAGAAAACGGCGTACGTTACTTTTTTCATTGCTCGTTGTTTTTTCCCTATTGCTGGCGTGGGACCATCTTCAAAGACTCATATTTTGCTTTCTTGACATGTTGGAACGTCAAAAAATGGTATGTACGTCATCACCCGTTACAATTTTAGAAATGAGGTGATGGCCGCAATCATTTAGCCATTTAAGGGTTTCTTTACTGATTCTGACACGCTCCTCTTTTTGGTGCTCAGTTAGATTATGGGGGAGGGGGCAACGGCAAACTACTTTTTTCACAAGTAGTTCTTAAGAATAATTTTGTATATGGCGGCGGATCCAATGTTAAGTTCCTTCTGTATCATTTGGTAGGTATAGCGATTCTCATCCATTGACGTTTTTCGTGTGGCAGACACATTATCCGGGAATACTGCCGACTGCGGCCTTCCTGTGCGTCCTTCATTCTGAAGAGAATTGCAACCACCGAAAAATTCTTTAAGCCATCTGAATACGGTAGCACGACATGGAGATTCATCACCAAATGCTAATTGCAGACGTTGAAAGCATTCCTCTTGATTTAATCAAGCTTTAAAATCGTAGAAAACCATAGCAGGATAATGTTCTCGCGTTAACTCCATTTTCTCTTCTGTCTAAAATTTGTTCTACGCTAAACAACTTGAATTAAGTCAGTAAAAAGTCATCTGCTGTGTTAAAATACTTTGTATTTTCCAATTAAACCGTTAATTCTTTTTATAACTTATCGTCTGCACGTATCTCAAAAATTTCAGTTACCCTCGTATACATATAGGAAATAATATTTATATTGTCGAGGAGTAAGAAATTTGAGAATAATTATCTATTATATAATTCTAATGCAGCATTAACTAGACATAAACTAACAAAAAGGCGGAAGTATGTGCACAAATAATGTATTAATATGATTAACCACGTCCTTAGAGAATGAAAAATGCAAAGTTTATTGTAACATAAGGCTTTGACGTAAGAGGACCAAACTTTTGTTGGGTTTAAAATTAAGAATTTCACGCTTTAATCAAGCCATCCCGAAGTAGTAAACATCCAATTGAAATTCTAGATGCAGCATCCGTTCTTTCACGTCCCCTCTGTAACCCTAACGGTAATGCGAGTAGAGTTCGTTATAACAACTCTATTAGGTTACGAAATAATAACAACAAAATATTAAATAAAGAAATAGAAGGTCGTAATTAAGAAACACAGAAGGAATGTAAAAAAGAATAGTGGCTTTTTTAGAAATGGAAATCACGAACTGCCCTTCTCTACTTTAAAAAAAAAGAATACTTTTCTTTTGGAATAAAATTCATTCTATTTTCAAAAACGAGGAAGTGTAATGTTTAATGTTGAGTGTTTGGAAAACACGTAGTCGTCTTGGAACTTTGATAACTTAATACCAAAAGTCATTTGGTGAAATTATTTTAAAAGAAAAGAAATCCATTTTAGAGTTGTTTTTTTTATCAATTTTTGTAAGGAAACAACCAGGATTAATTTAGAAATTTTGAATGAAATTTATTAATAATTTAAGGATGGTGCATAGATACAGAATTTTAAAGTTGAAAACTAAACTTAACTAAGCTATGTTGATTATATTTTTGTATCTGAAGAACTTTTAATGAAAGTTGTTGTGGAATTTTAGTTATCTATTTTATAAATTCTGAAGGGGAAAAAAACAAGTAAAAAATTAAGATGATCTATTTCATATAGAAATCTGCAAATTAACTTTTGAAATCAAATATTATGTTAAGAAAAACTAAGAAAAAACGCAAAAAAAATATTATATTTAACACCAAGGGGCTAGTTGTACGCCTGTCGTTAGCTCTAGCTTTGGGCACCATTAAGGTTCTACCTCAATTTTGAGGAAGCACACCCTAGAGGGGGTCTTCTACCAATCTCACGAGAGGCTCAACGAATATTTAGAATCCCTCCCCCCTCATGCCGCACAGGGGGCATGAAGGAGGGGACTCTAAATATTCTATCACTCTACATCTAACTCTCAAAGATACTTTCAAATGAAATTAATATAATTTTTATTGGCTTTTTTTGTTCAGATTGTTTTTATTTAATTCGATATGGATAAAGTGTCTTTCGGGCATCTTTTTTTTAAATTATTGATAGTATTAATAAACTGCAGACATCCTACAGAGTTCTTTTGTTTTGGAACTAAAATTTTATTGATTGATTGATTGGTTAATGTTACGAGGGCTATTCGTAATTTTGAACCATGGTCAAGTGACGAGAAGGTCCGCTTTCCGCTTAGGCACGCTAGGCACATGCCTAGGGCGTAAAAAGAGAAAAAATTAAAATTACAGTAAACGAACCACCGCCTATTGAATCATGTATGCGTTGTGTTTGTGTATGGGTGTGCGCAAAACTATGGAAAATATCTACTATGGAAAATAAAAAGCTTAACAGTTTGATGTTGCTATGCACTCAAAATGATGTTACAACGTAAATTGACTGCAATGATGTCATTGATGATTTTGCAATGATCAAAGCTCGAAAAAACTTTTATTGTACAAGTACAATGATAGTGACTCAACAAAGGATTAGGATATTAAAAGTATTTGGATGTTTTGAACGGAATTAAGCATTTACTAAGGCACTCTCCAGCATTGGTTTTAAGATAACTCAATTTATCTAATAAATTTCTGGTGCGTTGTCATGGCAACATAATCTTCAAGATGAAAACAAGCATTTTTTCATAACTAAAAACTATCTAATTATCAGTTTTTTTATTTCCAATTCATTTCAATAATAAGTTCTTTATTCAGTTTAATCTATTTTTAATAATAAGCTTTCACATTTCGCTATTTTTGCCAGTGGTTACCATGACAAACATGAGACAACATTTTTATCTGTTTTCCAACTATTTTCCAATTCTTCATAAAAATACAGAGCAAAAAAATGAATAATTTTTTTAATAAAATTTTTTTTATGTATGATGTTTTTATAACCATTTTCATGCATTGGCATCAACTTCTGAGCTATAGTCCAAATTTGAAGTCTAACTCATCTGGAAGCTAGTGTAAAATCAATTACAAAAAAAATCCCACGCGGACAGACATACAAGCCTCTTAGGGAGCCCGGGTTCGAGAGTAGAACTTCTTTTTTTACATTTTCATGCATTGCCATCCACTTTTGAGATATAGTCCAAATTTCAAGTCTAGCTTATCGGGAAGTTAGTTTAAAATCAATTACAAAATTCCACCCGGACAGACATACAAGAAAGCGAATTAATAAAAACGTGGTAAAATAAAATATAATTTTAAAATATAAAATAAATTTTACGAAAAATCATCGAATTTGAATCTGCGTGATTGTTTAATTCAGAACAAATTCATTTAAGGATACAAAAATATTGTTATTTAAAGAATAACATTTAATCGCAAAAATATGTACCATTAATTTACTAATAAAATGAAATTAGATATGTTTTTGTACTAAAAAGTTTTCTGAATTAACTCAATAGAAAATATTTCGCATTAAGAATGAAATACACCTGGATTATACTTTCAAATCAAATTCCATAACATATATACAGTCGGACCATTAACGAACTCCTATTTAACGAATTTTTTCTTTTCCTCAATTAAAATGAAGGTAAAAACCTCTATTTATAACAAATAATAAACCCCGAATTAGCAAATTATTTCAACAACCGATTAAAAACATATTTTATTCGTTTGAATTAGAAAAAAAAAATTGGATTACTTTTCAAGCAATATCCATTTTGCCTGGAAAAGAAAAAATGAACTATTCATGCACAAGTAACAAATATCGACAACGAAAGGTGCATCCGAAAATTAGACTACTGGTGTAAATGAGTCGGAAAATAACATACCACGTGAGTTTTGAAGAGGACAGGAAATTCTTCTATCTTGTCCCACTCCACAACGCAGGGGATATTTTAAGAGATTTTACCTTTTGTTTCTCGAGAGAAGTGAGATTTATTATACATAAGGTCTAGCAGAAAATTTTGTTTTTGTAAGTTTGTGAAGCATGGCAGATTGTCTGAAACAAATGCAGAAACATTTTTACGCAGAAATTGATAATGAAACTCCTATTAAAACTTATACATTTTCTCATGCTTTATGTTGTTTGGAAAATGTGAAAAAGTACCTCATGCAGCAGGATGTAAAAGACGTAATGTTTTCTTCTCTTCATAAATTCGTAAAAAGAACTCCTTCCAGTTTCGAATCAAAAAGATTGTCTAACATCTATTAGTCAGTATATTAAAATTTCTAATTAACTAGTGCGTAGTAATTCAATTATAGCACATTTAGTAGCAGAATAAAAAGTGTGCAATTTTTAACAATGCATATTTTTTTATGTAGTTGATTATTATAGAATTTCCAAAAGGTAAGTGCAAAAAATTGTACTTTTTCACCCCGATTTAAAGAATAAAATATTCGGTCCCAATGATTTCGTTAAATCAGAGCCCGACTCTATATATATATATATGTGTGTGTGTGTAAGGATAATTAAATAAGATTTAAAATTAAATCCCTATACCACATTTAACTTTTATATTCCGTTACATCTTCAAGTATTAAATTGATTACCCATTTCTTATTGAAGAACATATAGCCCTAAACAGAACTTTTATCCCCGACCAATGATTTTTATTGCCTTGCATGGCATGCTTAACTTTCAAATATATCTCTTCAATAAGAAGTGTGCTTGAGAAACATCTGCCTAAGTGGAAATCCGTTTATATTTAACGCGCGTCCGTTTCTCTCTTAGAATCAGAAGCCGAAATGTTTCGTTGAATAAAAACCGTTTTTACAAAATGCTTTGTTGTTGACTCGGAAAACACGACATATATATAACAAAAAATAAATAAAAAATAACTAAAAAAAAACGCTTTTTAAAAAAAAGAAGAAAAATAATACAATAAGACGAAAATTTAAAAAAGGAGCCTAGCGAGTCAAAAAGCATTTTTGGACTGAGGACTGAAAGAGTGAGGTTAAACTTATTGGTTGGTACCAACCATCCCCCTTTGCTGATCGTTAGGTTAATAAAGAAAATCCCAGACAGAAAATAGACCAAAAAATCCAATCATTAAAGGAGTACATTGAGCAAATCTCCCAAATAAATCAACGAGAAGTAATTTAAAATTTGCAGTATATATAAATTCTTAAAGAAATAATTTTAAAAATTGTTCATAAATACAATTATAAGTGATTTTAAAAGTCATTCATTTAATTTATAAATTATTCAACGCATCTTATATTTAAAAAAAATTTTAAACACGATTTTTCATAATGTACAAAATTTGCATTTTGAAGTAGAAGTATGATATATACTCAATATTTTACAATTTTTTATACGTCATTTCATTGGTCAGTGTAAATGCTTAAGTCTTATCATATTTTTGCTGTGATATACGAGTGAAAAGACTTTGAAATTATCATTCCTGGATGTGAAAATGTTTCTAGTATCGCAACTGTATACAATAC
Organism: Trichonephila clavata; assembly: GCA_019973975.1. Classification (NCBI taxonomy): domain Eukaryota; kingdom Metazoa; phylum Arthropoda; class Arachnida; order Araneae; family Nephilidae; genus Trichonephila; species Trichonephila clavata. The sequence goes on along the minus strand of BMAO01006089.1, from coordinate 950 downwards.
GTCCAGAGCTCTTACAGATCTTATTTACTTCAGTACTTAATCCGTGGATTCCAACTCCCAGTCTTTTGTTGACGAAAGAGAAACTCTGCCACAAATCCGGACAATTGAGCTCCAAGACAATCGTAAGTTTCTCCAACATCAATATTGACCGAGATCTTTTCGCTTGGCGCGAAATTGGCGATGAACGAGGTACGCTGGCGCACCCACTGCAATCGCGTCGAGCAAATAAACTTTAAAAAAAAAATAATAATAATAAACTGCAAATAAAAAGCTCTACCTATCAAAAAGAGAATACCGGTTGGGCCTAGCGAAAAAGAAAAAAGGTTCTCATGGACGATTAAAAAAAATCTCTCGTCGAAGAGTCAGTCCATCCGGTTAACTTACTTGACCTCAACCTAGACAGCGCGCGCGCTTATGATCGATTCGCAAGCTGTTGGCGATTTCAATCGAGACAAATTGTTGATGATTTTTTAAATATATATCTAATATATCAATTTAAACATGGTACACTTCATTTTGTACACGTCAGATACGTTCCTTGACAATCCGTGCAAAAAATTCAGTGTAAAATGGTTCAATTTGTATAATGAAAAGGGACTGCGTTATAATAAACGATTGAATTTGATTTGAAAAAGTATTAAAAAATAACCGTATAAATTTTTATGTATGTTTATTTACTCCTATGCATTTGATATTTATACATTCAAGAAATCCGATTACTTGCGAAAACTTAAAAAAAAATGGAGATATGGGCATTTTTTGGGTTTTGGATTTGTTTAGTACATTTTAAGAAAAATATGCTAAAATTAAGAAGAGAAAAAGACATTAATGGGTAAGAATTTATTGGGTAATGGGTAATTACCCAATGGTTGGTAATGGGGTCTTACCCATTCAATGGGTAAGAATTTACAAAAAATAACATAAACGGGGCCCGTTCTGTACCAAAAGTT
>BMAO01006088.1:0-87806 GCA_019973975.1 Trichonephila clavata | reverse complement strand
GATGTTTCTATTTAAACAAAACAATTGATATAAAGAGTACTTACACACCTGGGCCTAATGAGTGTTACTTTAGTCAAAAGGTTTTTTTCTTCAGGTTACATAATATGTAAAAAAGCTATTTCTTTCTGGCATTGTTTTGAAATTTTTACTTAGAAAAATCTGTTATTTATCATAATGTTTCCTAGATATTCTAATAACTTATTATTGAAGGGCTGAATTTTTTTAAATAAAAGTTAATTTTCTGCTTGTATATGATTTTAAGGAAACAATATAATGCTTCTAGAGAAACATAAATATAAATAATGAATCAAATTGCTTCTGGAACTAGTTCAAAATGCATACACATTTGTTAAACGATAACATCGAATTTATTTTTGCAGTTTTCAAAGATTTATATTTGCGGTATAAGTTCGAAGACATGCAGTTTGTGATCAAATAATAGTTGCATTTTTTTTTCTTCGAAAAGTAATATTTTGTTGATACTTGCGTATTGTCGCCACCGTATTGGCGACATTATATAAACGAAGTACATGGTTGCTAATTCAGCGCGTAGGACACATGCGAAATCGTTACTGCCAATTTGGCGAGTTATCTTTAACTTAGGCACTTTCGCGATAATATGCGAGTACCTTTTTGTTACACACAATAAATGTAAAATGAATTTTGATTTCGAAGTTAAGTGTAAAAATTTCATGAAATGAAAATAAAATAATACGTAAGATGTAGAAAGTGAAAATTTACAACTCAGGTATCACATTTTTAAATCCTTAAGATTTGGGTTAATAAATATTTTTCTGTTAAAAATTCATATTAGATACAACAGTACCGAAAATAAATGCTATACATACTCATTTTATTGTTTTAACTCATATTTGATACATTAACAAATTCAAATATGAGTGCATTATATACTCATATCGATCTTTCATTCTCAAAAATTTGATCCCGTAACAGGTTCAAAAATGAGAATGTACTTGTGTCTCCATATGAGAATATGCGATTCTCAGATTTGGTAAGCGTGCATCGGAGCTATTTTGAGAATGTGAAGTATTCAAAAGTGAGCTGTTTTCTCTCAGTTTTGAACATCGTTTCTCGCAGTGCTCTTCATAAAAACAGCAAAAGTTTTTTTCTGTAATTAATGGTTCTTTAAAAATGATTTTATCTTTCTTAAATTTATTTCAAACAGCTAAAAGTTTTAAAAAATTTAAGTTATTTAACAGAAGAAAATGGAACTATTGTTCAAAAAATTAAAATTACATTCTTAATTTTATTGTTTCTCTTATCATTGTAGGCTTATTATAAAGTAATGCTAAAAATTCAATAATTTTACACCACGCCTTTCACACCCTTTTTTTTTCTTTCTTTTTTTTTCAAAAATCATTAAGAAAAAAATTTAGACACATCTATTGTACATTCTCTTCAAATAATTTGACAGCTCATTAATTTTCCTGAATTTCCACACGATTTCATGAGCCAGAACTTCAAATCCGTCATACATAGAAGAGTTTTAGTTTTAAACAATATTCATATATTTATGAAACAATAGTATCTAAATTTGTTTAATTTCATTATTAAAGTATTTAGGTCATTCTTTAATCTATATTTTTCAGAGTATGAATGACAATTTTATAGATTATCAATCGTTTTTCTCCATACCTCGATTTTTATAAGTTATTTTGAGTATTTACTTTGTAAGGATGAATTAGCATCTAATGTCATAATAAATTTGTAGGCGATATTTTTCGGAGAACTAAGTTTTAGTTTCCTTCGATCGTTACAATTGCTACATAATAATATAAATACATTTAAATGTACTTAAATATAATTTAAAACAAAGTATTTTCCTCTTTTATTCATTGTATTAATTTAGTCAAAGTAAAACGAAGGATTCCAGTAAGAATTAATAAGAGACAATCAATAAGTGACAAGTTTGAGATAAAATTACATTTTTAAATAGCCCATTTTTTCTATCTTTACTCTCTTTTCTCTCTCTTTATTTTTCTTTCCCTGAGGTAAGAAAATACGATTGAGTGAAGCGATGTCCTGTCTCTCAACCATGAGTTAAGAAATTATATAATTCAAGTGAGATTACATTCTACCGTTAGTATTAAACTGAGAAATATGTTGAAAAATTAAATGAGTATCAAATTCAAAACTATTCAGTATATATATATATATATGTATTTAAATATATATATAAATTTTGTGAAAAGATGAGTCACATTTCAATGTTTTCATAATTTATAAGGTACTGGATAAGTTTTATTTCAGTTTATTTAAGCAAAGAATTCTTACGACAGATTAATTTTAATTAGAAGCAGATGGAGCAGTACTTGATGATCAATTAATCTTAGTCTCAAGATTAAAATTCTCAAAATATAAGTATCGTACTTTCAAATATCAATATAATGCATCGTAATTATGTATGATGTATACATAATGACCCTTCATTTACCTGATATTATTAAATGGGATATATAAAGGACAACTGAGAATTATTAAACTTAATATAAGGATATTTGAGAATTATATTTGAAATTATTTCATGTTTAATTATAAAATATCGATTAATGAAAATTAAATTACAAATAACGCTAAGTCATGGATAGGATAAAATCAAATTTAAAAAAAGGAAGAATTATCAATTATATAAGACAGAAAACGTTACAAGCGGTTATTCATAATCAACTACAAAAATTATTAAAAATTGCTATTTTTCAAATATGGTGATGATATATATATTTGTGTGTGTGTGCTTTTGTCTAATGCTAAAGAATATAATAAAAGTTCGAGAGATATTTAAGTAGATTGTGAGAAAAGTGCACATAGTTATTATATATTCTGGTTTCGCTGTCGTGTAAAAGAAAATAATATAAGATTATCTATAAAAGTTTATTATTTTCCACTACTTACCTTGTTGTTTGCAGTAATCAATTCTTTCCCTGCATATATTATGCTTTTAATTTCCCTTTTATGTTGCAGTGATAAATGGATATTTAACTAGCAAATTGAAAAACGAGCTTATTTAAATTTTAAAAAAAATTAAAAATTAAACACATTTCATTATAAAAGATGATATGTGTTTTTCTTATGACTCAGAAAACTTTTTTCTTTTACATGTTTTCGACTTGAGAATGTTTTTCAAATATCAATATTTTTTTTTTTTTTTTTTTTTTTTTTTGCGATGTTATGCGAGGACAGCAAAAAGAGACTCGGTACTTCAAATAGCTTTTCGTTTTGGTTACTCTCATTTAACAGAAACAACTTATATCTTTTTAAAGTGTTCCAATAAGTTTATTAATCAACATTATCTTAATTTTCTCAAACTAAATAGTATTTTTACAAAAATATACAACCAATTTTTACAGAAAACTAAAGTGATTGAATATTGAAAGTAATGCTTAAATTGCTTATTAGTTTTAAAGGAAAAATAACAGGCACCTGCAAATATAAAAATTGTAAATTAATATAATTTTAAAAATTTTGCAATTAATTATAATGGCAATATTTCCATCGTTTAATTTTATAGTTCGAATCTAAAAAAAAAAAAATGCTGAGGATGTTATATCAGATTTTGCATAAAATATTTTATTTGATTACTACTTAAAACTTGACTAACTGATGTATCATTATTTATAAAAAAAAAATAACCTGATTTTAAAATAAAAAAAAGGTTTCTAACCAAGTAAACCCGCGTAAAATAATTTTAAAAAGAAATATCCACGATTTCCGGTAGAATTTTAATTAGCCAAGTTTATAACCGGATGTATTCCTGTAAATAAGACTGGGGTATTTTTGTGTGAAAAATATGCTTTAAGGATCTAAAAAAAATAAAAAAAGATTTTGAATTAAAAATTATAATTTTAATTATCGTTTAAAGTTTTAAAGGAAATTATGTAAAGAAGCCAAATAATCCCGAAATTATATCGTTTTAATCAGTATGGATGACGATGCTTAGAATTATTAATAAAGGAACAAACTCGTTATGTTAATCAGTTAAAAGATAATAATATGCCATTAAAATCAGGACCTTGATGCCTCATTAATCATTATTATCAATTAAGATTTTATCGGATTGCCTTTATATAGCAGTTTTCTCAAATTGCATCATAAGAATTGGTGCATGCACGTTTGTAGTTAACCCTGCTATATTTCTTACACCTTGGGAATTTATTGAAATCTTCATTTCAGAAGAATTATGTAAAACAATGTTGATATTTAGTGTAGAAATTTGAAAGAATTTGGTTGATGCTTTTTAAAAATTGTAGCAGTTAAATTACAAATTACTTTTGTAATCATATCAGTAAAAATTTTAAGGCGATATGGTACCATCTTCACAATTTTTTTTATTTTTAATATTTGCTATTTGGTTTTAATTGTATTTTATAAAGGTTAATATTTAATACTAATTCCATACAAAAAGTTTTTAATTTGTTGCAAAATGTTTGTAAAATTTAAATTTTAGCTTTTTTAAGCATGTTTTAAATCCCTAAGGCTTTTTTAAATGTCTCTTTTCTTTAAAAATTATTTTTCCAAATACCTTATAACATACTACATAAAACTGTGCATCAGATTTTTGTGCTAATGCTCTTTAATTTTTTATTAATTTTTTTTTATAGTTAAACTTTCAAAAATTCTCAAAAAAACATTAATTTTGATTTTGAAATTTTTTAGAAAAAGTACTAAACATGTCAGAGCTAATTCCATGCACAGTTTTACAGAACATACATTTCAGAATGTATAAAAAATTTCAAACCCATACTTCAATTATCAAAAAAGCCTTAGGGTTTTGAATAACAGTATATGTACAAAAATTCAACATAGAGAAATATGAGTTTGAAGTTTTCATTCCATGAATAGCATGATATAATATTCCTCGAAGAGTCTGAAACTTTTATGAAATGTTAATTAGCTTATTTAAAACTACTTACCATAAGAAATTGCACAAATGTAGAACAATTAAACAGTGTACTACCATAATGAATGTATAGAAAAAAACGAATGAAAGATCAATATTTCATAAAACTTTATCTTAATAATTATTAAAAAAATAAATACACACACTTCAGAGCTGATTCCATGTTTAGAGCTAATGCACAACATGTACAAAAGATGTTTATGCCTTTATTTTTTATTTCCATAATTTTAAAAGCCTTCGCATGTTAAATATTGTACAGAAATGAAAGCAAAATCAAATAGCAATTTATAGGTAAAATGTATCAAAATCTAGGAACTGCATACCTGCATTTGTATAAATGAATATCTTAAAATATTTTAATAAGAAAAGTGTTAAATCTCACACACATGGGACATATATATATCACCAAAATCAAATATATAAAAATGGCAGAGTTTTTCTATTCTTGCGAATTAGATTTTTAATTAACCGAGTTATCAAAATGAGATTCAGTATTTGTGCTTTGGGAGAATCCGGTTTGAAGTTTTAATTTCATTCATAATAATATCATAAAGAGCACGCACAACTTTTAAATCTTGACCAAATCCATTTGATCTTCCCCAGTAACTAATTCACAAACTAGAATTTTTGCATGGATTGCACAATTCTTTCTTAAAATGATTTATTACTGCATGTATAATGTCAATCTCATTGATGCGCTTTAGAAAAATAATTAATTCATTTTTATCAGGCTGTTTTCTAGCAGATAATCTGAAATGTAGGCGTGGTAGTTGCTGTTTAGCATCAAACATTGCTCCATTACTTAATAAAAATTGCAGGTAAAGTTTTGAAATTTTGCAGGCATATTTATAAAGATTCTAGTTTTCAAATAAGCCAATAAAACTTTTTTCGACAGTTTAATGATTTTTAGGGTACCATATCGCCTTAAGCTGGAAGTTTTTTTTTTTAAAAAAAGAATTGCTTAATTCTTGTTATTTCTTAGTGGAAAAGAAATTATTTGCAATACACCTGAAATTGCCTTTTTTTGGCACTATTGAATTGCAAATATTACGCATTGAATTACAATATTACGTACTGAATTGCAATATTACGTAATAATTACAATATTACACGTATTGATTTAAATATTCTTCGTATGCAAAGTAGAGAAACTATTGAAAATTTAGAAATGTATTATCTACTTATTTCAGAGTAGAAAATTTGATAAATACAGAATGTAAATTTTTCTTAAAGGTTATCCTATTCAGAAATATTTCCATCTATAATAAGAAATATATATATATATATATATATATATATATATATATATATATAAGGACATCAGATTATTCATATCACTTGTGCTATTCTGAAATTTTTTAATGTTTTGAGTTTAATTTAGCAAATAAATTCTATTTGATTATGTTTAAGCAGTACTTTTTCACTCTGCAGTTATCTAACTTTCGCAAAAAAATATATTTAACCAATTGTTAGAGATAACAAATCAAACTGCTTAATATGTTATTTTTTTATAAAATATGTTTCAAGAAAATTTGTATATTTTGCATTCAAAAAGAAAACATTATTTTTCATTTTTAGTAGCATTTAGCAACAATATTCCACGTATTACTTAAAAATTTAGTTTTTTTTTTCTTTTTCGCTTTTGTTTTCGCGTATAATAATTGATTTCAATTAATTTTTATAATTGTAAATAAATTTTACTTTTTCCTCTGTAGGAGTTTTGAGTCTTTTTACTTGGTATCTTACAAGTTGATAATTACTTACAATTCTTCAATTTAATATTCAATAAATTCTTTATTTTAAGTTTTGCTTGCTAACATAATTTAGAATAAAGCAGACCTAAACTTTTTTTTTCAGGTTTTATGCATACTTTTGAGATATGATTTACTAACAATTAGTTTCATGCTTTCACCAAGAACGATAAAATATTTTCCTGTATACACGTTAAGCATTATTATTTAAATTGAATGAGAAAAATTGTATTGATGTATAAAACCGCATTATATAAGCTGTATTATGCTGTAATTATCTATTTTTATATATCGTATTCAAGAAACTTGAGTTAATACTATAATAAGAACCTTCTTGACTGGCCTCAATTTTACCAGCTGTTTAACATAGGGGTCTTTAACCCGGGGCCCAGGGGCCGTGAATGACCCTCTGAGGGTATTTTAGGGGCCCTTTATTTCAATCTGAGGAAATTTTAAGAAAAATTACCTTGTCTGCTTTTTATCGCAAAAAAGCCATTTTTTCTGTTGTTATTTGATAGTAAAATCCTTTTGTTGATATGCTTGATTTCCATTTGAGATAAAATTTTCTTAAAATGACGAATTTTTCAAAAATTCCATTATATCTTGAATAATTTTAAATATAAGAGAATCTGACTATGCATAAAATCTCAGTTTTCAGAAGAAAAGGCAGATTTTTATCTTTAACAAGCAAAATATTTTAATTCGATTTCCATTTAACGTTTTTGAAACTGATAAGTACAGTTTGACCTCAATTTAACGAAATCCCTAATTCCCGAGAGAAAAAAAGTTCGTTATGCGGAAAATTCGTTAAATAAAGATTCCTTTTCAATATATTTTCTATACTTAGTCCCAGGCAAAAGTTGGTAAAATAGGTAGATTCGCAAAATAGAGGTTCGTAAAATGGAGGTCAGACTGTACATTCAAATCTGCAACACCATCTCTTCCCTTAGAAACAGTTGTAGTCCTGTAAAACAAATATCCTTTTTTATTTAAATTTCCTGACTACATTATTTTTGACAGTCTTGTGGCCCGCGGATCATTGTAAATTTATTGATGTGCCCCTCGGATCATTGTGTATTTAATGACATGGCTCTCGAACGTTAAAGGTTGAAGACCCCTAATGTAATAGATAAAAGGAACCATGCATATTGTAACTATCAATTTGTGGGTGTCTTAACATTTTATTTTATTCAATTGAGAGCCTAATTTATTTTATGATATACATTCATTGATATTGTTTTATGGGCTTAGAGATATGTGATAATTTTTACACACCGTAATAACATGTACCAATAGTTAACCTCCAACACGCCAAAAAATACGCCAATTAATCTAATCACTTTCCCGTATAAAATTTTATTTGTAAGTCAAAGTTGTAATTTATTTGTGTTAACTAATTAAAATAGCATCGCTTCTACATCATTAAAGTTCTTCTTTCAATGTTTTAGTTGTAAAATATCTTATTAAAATTAAAAGAACAATAGGTTTTCAGAATACCATGCATTCATCACAATTTCTTATACATATTATGTTAATATTACCTACAACATTTTCTTTGAGGTATACCGTGAACCCAGATTGGAAATTATTGTCTTATATAAAATGTCGCAAGCGTTCACAAATCGATATCTAGATTATATAAATCGATATTTAGAATATATATATATTATATAATGCAATTTAACCTGACTTTTCGTTACTTGGAAGGCTTGGTCATGGTGGTACATTAAGAGGACATTTACTGTATATTGATAAAAAGATGGTCTTTTTTTATCTTATAATCTGATATCTAAAATATCATCTCTTCACTTTTTGAATCCAAATATATTAATATTATCTTTTACGTGTACCATTCAAATGAAATGTCTAACTGAGTGAATATCAAACCAACATTATATAAGTCAGTTTGGTCACAATAAATATTATTCAAGAAAAAAAGTATTTCATTAAATAAAACCGATGTTATATATTTCTGAATGATCGGAGACTTATTAAACACATATAATTATAAATAGAATAAAACTGCTTGAGTCTACACGCTGTTTCTTCGAAGTCGACTATTTTATATTATCTGATATTTGTATTTCTTATTAATTTATGAGTATCAACGAATTAAATTTTTGTTTGAAAATTCAACTATACTGTGATAAATCTGATACAATTATATTCCTTTTTGTGTTTTCGAATATGAACTCTTTTTAATTTAAATAATGATGTTGTACAACCAAAGTTTCGAAGATATTGTTTATAATTTAAAATAAAAATTGCGTAATATCTTAGAAACATTTTCAAAAATATTTAAAAAATAAATCTTTAAAACACCCCGTAAATTTTAAGTTTCTTAGAAATTTCATGAATTTATTTATTTTGTTGGTCAAAACATTATTAAGAATGTATTTGTGTATGAAAAAAATTTAGGTTTTGTGAATTCACAAAAATATTTTTTTAAATAATTTTATTAAACCAATGATGTTAATTTCATTCGAAACAAATACACAATGTAGAATCACTTAGAATATGTTATGTTCGTGTAAAATATGTGTGTTTTAAATTCTTTGACTTATAAATGAATGATCAAAATTTTAAAACAATTAACTTGCACCAAAATAATTTATTTTTAACAAGAACATTCTTATGTATTTAAGTAATTCGGATTTTTCATCTTATCAGCTTGAAAGGAAAATAACAAGATACACGATAGCCTGTGAAGCCAGAATAATGTTACGTCATATACATAAGCTTTACTGCTTTCCTAATATTGGATTTCGTCCTTTGTCAAATAGATCTTTCCTCACCAATGCTGAAAATTCTCCTAACCTTTCAAAAGCAGCGACAAATTAAATCATTTACTCATCGATATTAACCCGAAAGGCCACGTCTTTTAATTGAGTGCCGACCATCCTTAACGTTATTTGAGATACACAACCTATCAAATTCCATCTATAATATGTATGATTACGAATAAAAACAGGTTCCCATTTCCGCCTGGGACTAATCGCTTAACTCGGGGAAGAAGAGTATATACCTTATGGGTGCAACGCCCAAATCCAAGGATTTTTTTATAGGGTTTGTGCAGTTCAAGGACTTGAAGATCTTGGGCGTCATTAGGATTCAGGACGGTGATTCGCTATGTTTTGATCCCCCCCCCCCAGTCCTTTTGGTGAAATAAAACTGTTCGTTGCTTGTTGGAATACGTGCAGCGTGAGAGTTTTTAACCACGGTTCGTTTCTGTTTCGTTTCCGATTTGAAACGGTTTCCATATTCGTGCTTTGGTGTTTGTTCGGTGTTTTTTCAGAGTTTTCTTTTCCAATTAACCTTCTAACCCTTCGGTTTTGTACTTTTATTTTAAAGAGCTCACTAGAATAAGAAGTACGGTAGTAAACTGTACCATAATCTGAAATTGAGAATTAATTGCATAATATCTAAATGCAAGGCATAAAACTTGTAGGGATGTATAGTAGAAAACAGTAACTAACCTCTTTTTATAGGAACAAGGGAGAGAAAGGGAACAAGTTGCTTTTTTCTTTCATTTTATTTCGAGTTTGTTTTTACTTTGTGTTAAATATTCTGGATTCTTCAAGCCACTTGAGTGTAAAAATTTGTACGTTATTGTAAATGAAGTTTTCATAAAATTACGTCTTCTTGAGGTAAGAAAATACCTGCTTTGATTTTGTGAAAAAGTTTTTATGTTCCCTTTAATAAAAGAAAATTAAATAAGCAGAAAACAGGATTCCTTTTTTAAATAAACATTTTGCTATTAGAAAGATTGTACTTTTATTACATAATTATTGAGTCATCATTGGGAAAATCACGAATTACATTTTTTACGAATTGTTTTAAGTTCCATTATTTGACTAATTTACTATTAAAACTTTAAATTTAAAATAAATTATGAAAATATTACTTTTATAGTAAGAACTAGGTCCATTGTTGTGGTACTGTAAAAATTATTAACAAAACAGTGCATTTTAAAGCAAGATATAATATGGTTGAAATGGGAGGAGCACTTCAGTAAAATATGCATAAAAAATAACACGGGGTTGATCCATTTTATTAAGTCCGGATTTACTTTTGTTATTTATTATTTTTTTTAAAAAAAGAATGATTTCCACGGGATTGATTTATTTCGCGCAGTAAAATTTGGGAAATCTCGCACAAAAATATTTCCAAAGGTGCACAAATGTTTTCAAAGAAATCAATGAGCTATCTAAAAATAAATTATTGGATTCATTCACAATACGCAATCACTTTTAAAGCTGATATTTATTTCGTCTGCTAAAAGAATAAACTTTTCACAAATTGAATTCACTCCTGTGCAATAAACTAAAATAAAAAATTGCTTTTAAATAATTTAATAGTAGTCTTTAGCCCGATATTTGTTTTGATGCTTATGCATAAGTCACAATCATTTTTTTTTAGTTTTGGAATATTAATTATTTTCTAATAATCTAATAAATATAAAATATACAAAAACATTATCAAGGGATATACCACGAAATCAAATTTGTGTTTCTAGGAAACAGTAGAAATTCCAGAATTCCCAAAGTAATTAATAGCGTGGCTACTTTAGTTTCTATTCCTAATTTTGAGCCTTTTCTTCGCTATCCTCGATTCACATAATTGATTACCGATAATTATGGGTCAAATTGGACAAAATATTTTAGTTCAGATGGTGTTCACACACGAGAGATGGTTGTACAATTCGTTAATAAGAAATTCTTTGGACTAGCAATTAATGATAGATCTGTAAACTGATTTGAAAATTTCCGTAAACATTATTTGCTAAAACTCTTGTTAAAGAAAAGTATCTTATCTGCAGTCTAGGAATGAAATTGTTGTTCATATGCGATAAATAATTACAGTCGATTCTCGATAATTCCAAGTTGGAGGACCAATGAAAAACTTCGAATTATCAAAAGGTACAAAAAAAACTCCCAAAATACACGAAGAGAATTTGTTTTTCTACCACATTTAAATTTGAAACTATGTAATAAAACAGCAATTGTGTACATATGCATAAAATTATTTTAAAATATTTTTAAAAAAAGTACATATTATATACATTATAAATATTATACAGAAGTTAAAAGTCTTGTGTATTAAAAGAATACATTCATACACAATCCTACGCATCTCTTCTTCACAATAGTGGATTATCCTTTTCTGAACACGTGTAGTAAGGCCACGTGTAAAACGAATGATATGGATGGCTGACAACCTATTGCCCACTTGAATAAAGAAAGCAATAAAAGTGTGTTTCGCCTGAGGAACCGGAAAACACTAAGAAGGGATAGCAGATATAGGGTCATCAAAGGAGTTACGTTAGAGGGGAGACATTCAGAGACAATACAACACAAAACTTATAAGCTCCAACCTGTTTTCTACAGAATTCTACATGATAGTGAGTGTTCGAATTGTCGAGAGTTTTATTAGACAACTTCGAATTATCGCGTGTTGTAGTCTACACAGCCAAAGATTTTACTTCGAAATATTGGGTGTACCAAAACTATTGTTTTAGTTCAAAATATCAAGAGTTTTTCTAGGGACTAAGCATATACTTCGAATTATCGAGAGGTTCGTATTATCGAAGGTTTGAATTATCGAGAGGAGACTGTAATTGTTTCTATAGTTACTAATCCATACTATTATTAGAGAATACATATTTATTTTTAAAGCTGTTGTAGGATGTTATGATATTCTTCAAATTGCTCATTTTAGACTTAGCTTACATAACTAACATTTGTTTCCGAAAAATTGTACATGGAGCTATGGGTATTCCTTGAAACTTATTAGCTTTATCTATTTTATATGCATTCTTCCTTTTCTTTATTTTAAGCAAAGCAAACCCTTCGAAAATAATTTTCATAATGTGGCACCAAAAAGTCTGGAAATAACATTTAAAAAAGTCTGTAATAAACAAAAATTTTCAAGGTGTTGTTTACTTTGTTTGTTTTATAAGGAAAGGATTCTTCGTTATCCCATACTCTTAAATTAAAAGAAAATAAAAAGATTAAAAAGATAAATTTTATTTATAGAATTATTTTCCCCAGTTTAGTTTTATCTCGAAGGTTGAAGATTAATTTTTCTAATATATGTAAGAGCTGATTTTTTTTTCTGACATGATTCTGTTTTTGCTTTTTAAAATCTTATTCAACACAACTTTTGATTTCCAGCATTTCCTAAGATCGCAACAGTAATTTTTAAGAGTAAAATTCATTAAAATCAATTATATATCAAACGCATCGTTTCTTTACTTTATTCACAACATTTACTACGGTTCAAAATGAAGGCAGGGAATGTTCAACGGCAAAAAAAAAAGCATGTTACTCAACGAGATACAAAACACACACACAAATCGTTACAGAAATATCCAAGCATCTAAATTTGTTTTAAGTTGTCCTCGAATTTATGGGCACTGCAAAGCAAATTACTCGCCATTGCTCTGTGGAACCGTTTGCCATTGGCGGGAACCGTCTAGATTGCTTGAAAAATTTGAATTTCGTTGTTTCGCTCCATTGAGCTTTTAGCGTTTGTGTGAAATGGATTGGAGAAGAAGAGATTTGTAAAGAGAGTGTTCACAAGTTTGTCCCAGTTTAATACATTTTTCCTATATTTTATATTGCTTCCCTCAAAACGGCCATTAATTGTGAAAAACTGACGCCCTTATACTAGGTGATTTTGTGTTGAGCATTTGGTACGTAAGTAAAAATAATAAAATAAATGCGAGTGTGAGGGCTTGGATTCTAGAATTTCATTCAATATAATACGTACATATATATATACACGAAAATTCCTTCTCAACTCAACATCTACTATTCAATATATCTGATAAATCTCTTATAATCTGATAAATTTCTCAAAATGAACTGTATATACCACAGTATGTGTTTTTCTACTTGGTTGAATTTAAATTTATGGTATGGATAATTTAAATTGTTTACTCGTATGTATAGGATAGCATTAATTCTAGAATAATTCAAATAAAACCTTCATATCAAGAAAATATTTTATATGTTATCGTAAATAATACGATGTTAATCTATGGGATAGTAACAAAAGAAATTAACTGGTAATAAAGCTATACCATTAAGAAGAAAGAGCCTCATTTCCCAACTCTTCCAAAAGAATAAACTGAAATAGTCGACGTGTTAAAATTTATGATTAATTATTTTTACTTTTCACTACCCTATAAAATGGATGATTGGCGTTTTACTAAACCGCCAAACTTCAGTTAATATTTTACAAAATTACTCAGTTTCAGGGGAGATTATATCAAAGTTCGAAACGCAAAGTTATAATTTTTAGATTCATTTCAGTTTTAAATCCACAATTTCATTCATATTGCACTGACTTTTTACGTATGGATCCAGTATTGGAATCTATAATTTTAATCCAAAATAAATATTTCAGACATATAATAAAATAAATGACAAAAATGTTATAAATAAGTGAAAAGGATCCAATTGAAAAAGTAATGTAAAAAAAGTTAAATAATTTTTGAAAACGTGAATGTGTTTTACTTGCGCCTGCAGATAATGGGGATAATGCAATTTATCATAAAAAATCGCTATAAATTACTTAAAATAGAATCCATTGAATTTGAAAATACTGAATTTCTGCCTAAACGACATTTGAATAAGAGATAAGACGCTTCATTCACCAATTTAAAAATAATTTTTCTGAAATAAAATTCTTTTGGCAAATATTTTTAACAAACGAGGGAATTTGAACTTTGCGTGTTTTTAAAGCTTTTATTTAACTCAATATCAAAAATTCGAAATACATTTTCTCTTTACGTTTACTCTATATTTAAAAAATGTAATTCAAACAAACCTTTCAAAAATATCTAAATAAAAACTTGTTTCATTTTACTGGTTATGAATTCATTTGAGCTATTCTGGTTAAGCTATTTTTTCCCCTCAACTCAAACGAAATAATTCAAACATAAAAGAATTTGATTAAACATTATTAAAATAGCTCGTTTCACTGTTTTAACTTTTCGAAACAAATTGCATGTTGATATACATAAAAGATATGTTGTTTTAAAATTCTAATAATCATCAATTTATTATGAGTTTATAAATACGGAATTTTTATTAACTTTTTTTTACTGAGCAAAGAAAAATTTATGCAGCTTGTTTTTGTGTTTTTAGTTAAAAATCTTCCTTTATAAATTTAAAGCCATTCAAAAAACCTTCTACATTTCAAACAAAATCTTTAATATGCAATTAATATTGAATTTTCTTTTTATTAAATGCCAACGCGCCGATTCTCATAAATTTAAATCATTCAGTTTCCTATCGTCGGTGATACCAATGGAATAATGTAATGCTTTTTTTTAAATGTTTCTATTCTTGCATGTAAAAGTTTTTTTCCCCTTATTTTAACTATTTCTGTATTTAACGTTTCTAAATTGTGTTTTCTAAGAATAAATTTTAAAAGCCCGATGCAGAAATATATAAATGTGTGATGCACGTGATTTAAAACACAATAAAGTATTAAATAATTTTAATCCTACATGATTAATTTCATAATTTACTAAAGTAAAATGTAAATAATGTTTTAAAATTGTCAACAATTCCTTGCCTGAAATATTGAAAATTTTGCTTGTAAATAAGTTTTATCATTATAAATACACTCTGTCACAAAAAATATATGCACCCAAACAGAAACGAGCTTCTATCACGAAACTTAGCACGCAGTGTATGAGGAGATAAGTAAATGATTACAAATTCAGAAGAACATATTGTTTTACAGAAGATATGGCATAAAAAAGGTTACAAATCAGAAGGTATTAAAGCCACCTCTGGCAGCTATACAAGCCAAAACATGGCACATCGAATTAGTGAGGTCACCTATGACCTCCTGTTGTGGATCTTTGAAACTGGGCAGTTAATTCACCAATAATACGGGACGATTGTAAGTGATTTCAATCACGTTCTTGACGGGTACTATTGGAGAGAGGTCTGGTGACCTGGCAGGCCACAGATGTACGCCATATCCTTGAAAATATAGTTGGAAGGAGTCGCGCAATATGTGATCGAGCGTTGTCTGGCTGATAAATGGCTCTTGGGGGACTTAATAGCACAGGCAGTACGGCTGACGTTAAAATCTCGTCCACGTAACTGCGTGCCATCAAAGTGGGTGCTAGTGATTGTGTGTCCCAACAAATCGCTCCCCAAACTGTCACAAATGCTATAATCGCAGTATACCTTTCGTCAACAAATGCCGTCTCCACACGCGTATGCACTGGTCATCATCATTGAGACTGAATTGGGATTCATCGCTGAATATCTCACACTGCCAGTCGGCCACTCTCCAGCTAGCCCAAGGTTTGTACAAATCCAATCGACACTGCCCATGATGTGGGCTCAGTGGTAAGTGCTTTAATTTTCATCAGCTCCTTATATCTGCATTGGCCAGTCTTCCCCGAATGATTTCGCTTGATACCACCAGATGTCTGGAAGGTGGTAAAAAGCTTCGAATAGATTCTATAGACGTTGTGGGTGAAGACGTAGTCACTCTTATGATTCCGCGAACATCCCGCGCATTTGTATTCATGTGAAGCCCAGACCCTCCGCGACGGTTGAGTATCCCTTCCGTGATCCGTTGTTACCAACACCCAGCAACTACCATATCGCTCCGATCGAAATGGCGGCGTTCGACCAACCGGCTTCTCTCTAAGACTTACTATACTCTATTCTCAAAGTTCGACACTTGCTCGTACTATCGATGGTTACTTCTCTAAGGCATCTCTGGTCACAATACCGTCCATCTAAGTCGACAGGTCTGTTAAAATAACCCTGAAGAACGAGCCATCGTGCTTTTAAACTCTCCCAGCCGTGCATCTCATATGCGCATAACGCGCACTTAACCTTTGTCTTATTGACATCGTAATTTTCTTATCATATCTCTTATCAGACTATATTCCTATCAATATTCATAATAGTAGCTCGATTTCTTCTGGGTGCATATATTTTTTGTGAGAGTGTATATATATATAAAAGAGGTAAACATATTTTGAAAATGTCGTCTTAGTCTTTGGTTAAGTTAAATGATTGTTCAAAGTGTTACTGTCGGTATTAAAATCAATATTCGTTCTAATTCTTCATTGAAACAGTATCAGTTTGTGGGGTATTTTTCTGTATAAAGTCTGTGAAAATTGGAATTCATTCTTTGAGATATTCTTGTTTACCTTCCATATTATGCATTTATATACCGTAATCATTGAAAGCCTTGCAGCTGTGTATGCAATTTTAAAAAGTTTAGTTTTAAGGTAAAATAATTTAAATAATGGGTGCAAATATACAAAACATAAAAATATATAAAAACATACATTTACATTTTCTTCCTGAAAAATAGAACAATGAAAAGTAATACAAGCATCGATGGAGTTGCTGAAACCCTTATCTTAATTTCACCAAAGTTAATTCATTTCAAGCATGTTAGAGCCGTTTCGTAGAAGAACTGATGTACATGAAATTTGTTCAGTTTCTTCAATCCTCATGCTGGCGTGATATAGAATTTTAGAAAGCGCTGGACCGAATTGTCCTTTTCACTTGACCATGGTTTGTAAGCATAAGTGAAGAGTTCCACAACTGTTGCCCTCTTGAAGTTTCTGAGTACCAAGTAAAAAATAATCAATCAATGCTTGCTAATGTGTTAGTAATCAATCAATGCTCAATTTTTTATGCAATGCTAATATGCCAAACCACACTCAAAACAACAAAAGATCGAATTAAGATTTTACTTATTATACGCTAACAGTATAATAAGTAAACTATAACATCAAACTATCGGGTGTGTTACTCTTATTATAAGTGCACGTAATTAATTTTTGAAAATTAATTGTTTTTTTTTCTGAATACAATTTTTTTTTTCGTTACCAACTGCGTATTTTAATTATTGAATACTTACTGTTCTGTAAGAATTTTTCATTTTCTTCTGTATGAAAAAAGAATTTCACATCAAAGCAAAATATATTCCCTAAGTTAAATGTACTTTGCTAGCCTTGTCGATACGAAGCAAATACGTTTTAGTATTGTTATGACTTAATATTATTTTTGCTCGGATATTTTCTGTTTTTCCCCATCTCAAGTACATTTCATGTTCTTCAAATTGCGTGCGTATATGAATTCTTAACGTATTGTCGGTCATTTTGTCTTCGAGTGTTCCATGCACTTTTATTTTATTGTTGATCTTCGATTTCTTCTCTATCTCAAAGAACGGAAATTATCGTTCTAGCATGAATTCTGAATTCGCCATTCCACGTTTCGGAAAAGAGGAGAACAAATGATAAGTTGCAAAGGCCTCACGCAAGGATTGATACAAGATTATTACATATTTTTTAATGTTTTATTAATTTAGCAACGCAATGACTGATTGTGCGCACTTCAAGTATTTTTTATTTAGCTATTTCCTCTTCATTTTCATTTCCTCTTCATTTTCTACGTAAAATCGATAGAAACATGTTTTGCTGTAATATATTTGCACCTGGAATTTTTCCTTTAATCTCTCCCTTTATTAACTTACATCCATGTCTGAAAATGGGGAAGTCCAAGATTAAAATTAATTTTAAATACTTTATTATATTATAAATATTTATGAAGGCTGTGATAAATTCACTACGCCATGGGAAAAAACTAAGGTATGAAACTTTTAGAAATAAAAAATAAAAAACTGAGAATGTGTAAAGAAACAAAACTCCATTTAAGTAATATTTTCCAAATTGGATTCAAATTAAACTTAATTAAGGTCTCTTTTCTAAGAAGGAAACATATTTATAATGTTTTGCGTTTTAAAACTTTTTACAGTTGGTAATTTTACTTTTACCGGTGATCTTGATAAATAAAAGAAACTTATCCGTAAATTAGAGTTTAAAAATTGCTTGCTAGTAATCAGTATTTTTTTCTGCATCTAATATTTTAAAAGTTTGTATCAACTAAATATTCTCTTATAGTTTTAAAAAATAACGAAAATGACTACTTTGTGTCAAAAATTGTGCTTTTCTTTGAAATTTCTTCTCAACATCTCTTTTCTGGTTTTTCTTAGTTCACTCCATTTTATCACACTTTCTAGGTCATGTATATCATAAAATTGTCATTTATTATGCATTTTCATTTTACGGTTTTATATGGATGTGAAAAAGCCTGGAGTAGATATCTGAATATCACGAAACTCTCTGATGTTGGAAAAGAGAGAGCTTTTATTTTTTTAAATGTATGTGACATGCTGCATAAAACTGAGAATCAATTTTCAAAGCCAATGTTTATGAATATTATCTAAATTATTAAGTACTTTATGTATGAATTGCTACATTTTGATTTATCCATGTACATATGCAATAAATCCCTCGAATAACATTATTGAATTTGATTTTGCTACAAACGCGAAAATATAAATATTAGTGTTCCGATAAGAACATTCTCTTTTTAAATTTTATCAAGTGTTCTAATATTTCTTAAAATCAAATCGATGCCGTTTTTATGTTCTAGGAAATCATTATTATATTTTGTTTATATTTTTATGCAGGTTTAATAATTGTATAATCGGATACAATAAACTTATAACAAATAATTATCAATCATATTGGTTTCATAAAAAATAATTCATAATAATAATAATTATCTTTAATCACTTTTTCCATTTAACAACATTTAATGTTACCAATATCAGTTTTTACTCAAAATTTAAAAGCTAATTAAATCTCAATGGCTTTCAGATGTTTTCAAATTTTATTTTATCCAACGCTGCATTGTTTTTAGAGTTGATACTCATAATTAATGTGAAACAAACAACAGTTCTAATTTGTATAAAATAATATCGTTACAAAGATCGTAAATGTTTAATCTCATTGCCTCAAATAGAAAGTTAAAATCGTTTAATCGTTAGTCATTTAATCGTTAACTTTAGGTCTAAGTAATATATACACGGAACAATATTCATATTACTAAGTATCACAGAAAGATGGTAGAAACTCTTTTTTTTTTTCTTATGCATAAATTTGAATGCTTGTGTATTTGTTTGGATCTGATACGAATTCACACCTTTGATCATATTACTCCAAAATTTTGCAGGGAACTTCCCTGATGTTTCGAGGGGCCGTACGCATATTTCCGTCCAATACAACTTTCAACTTTATTTTTGGTGATTTTTTTTCTAAAACGCCTGTTTCCCCATCGATAGATGGCAGCAGTATCGATTTTCTTAAAAACGATCGAGTCTGAATGTAATGCGCAAAAAAAACTAAATGCAGAGATATATAGCCCAGTAAAGTGGAAAACCGTTCCCGCGCTAATGTTTAAAAAACAAATATTATATATATAGGTTTGGGGATGTCACTTCACATATCTTTTTAACACTCAATTATTATTTTTTTAATTTTTAGATTTGTGATTTCATTTTGTTTTTGACAAGAATTTGAGAAGATAATTTAAATATTCGGGGGAAGGGGATCAATTTATTTTAGTTGAATTGACTATTTTTTATTGAAATTTAGAGAGGAAAGAGCACAGTTAAAATGTTCGTGAGAATTTAAGTATTATTTTTCAGTAAAATTTTTGTTTAACACAATTCATATACACTTATTTGATATTGGTACTCTGTCAATTTTCCTATTGATCGTTTTATAATTTACTTAAAATTATTCAAAACATAAATTTGACCTCATAATTTTTTATCTTTCCATCTCGAATGGGCGAAGAACGGGTATACCAGTTAGTTTCTCATTAAAGGGAATAATTGTTACTTGCAGTTGTGATAATCAATATGAAAATAATTTGAATTGAATCATACGTCAAAGGAGTTTTATTTTATTGCTAATACCATTATTATGATTACAATTATTACAGTTCATTATTATTATGAAACAGATGATCATTCTTCAACAACATATCCAGATGATATGTAAAAAATAAATATGACTTATTATTTGTAGTGTAAAAACACATTTTTATTAAAAATATTTTGAAACTTATTAGAGATCTCGACCGATATTGTTTGAATTGTTAATCTTAAGAAATGCAACCGAATTCTAACAGTTATTGGAGCAATTTATCAATTTAACTTTTGACCGCTCTTAACCGTATAACTCTTTTATATTTTTACATTTCAAAACAATCGACCATTACCTATTGTTATTGTAGTTATCATTGCATATTCATTTTTAATTCATTAAAACATGAGTTCTTGATGACAGCTCCTGTAATTCCTTAGAAAGCTAATTAGTCATTAATTTTTTCACAAGTTTGGAGGTCAAATCTAATTTTCGGTCACATCTAAGTACTTTTCATTTTCACTTGCTCAACAGGTTGAAGAGTAGCTTCGGCACAAACGTCATAATATGTACAGCTTACTACGAAGAACAGCACCTTGACTTAGCTTCTAAGCTCGAGAAGTTTGAGTAGGATTCAATAAAAATATTCTAACGAATAAAACCTAATTTTTTTCACCTCTTTGTGTGTGCTCTTAACATATAAGTTTTCTTCCATTTAATAAATGTAATATTTGAGTTAGCTTTGAAATGGACAAGAAAATACAAACTTATACTTACGATTTGTACAATAAATTACTTATATATTATTATTAATTATATATTTATAAATTAATTAATTAATTAAGTATATTTTTTATTGAAATTTGATGGCTTCTTGGCTCTAATGCCTATTTTTAACGAGTATCATTACTTCTTTGAAAGAAAAACATACAGCAGAAAATTGAAAATTATTTTACTTATTATTTTCGTATCATGAATGGTACCTACAAAAGTGATACTCAAAAAAAAAATATATATGTGTAATTTAGAAAAAGCATTTTCGGGCACTATTTTGACAAAAAAAAATCTGATATTACACTTAAAGTAAAAATGAATTCAGCCCTGGAGTGAAAATTATCATACATTTTTATTTAGTCACCTCCTAACTAAAATTATGGGTATTTGCGCTTATTTTACTGCAAGGCATTGTTTAATGAAGCATTGACTTCTATTTCATTGGCGTGAAGTAAAAATTCGCTTTTTTATCCTAAAAAAACATTGATTAATTTGTCAAATTTTTTAAATAAGTATTTTCGTTGTAAAAAATGTATCCCAATAGCCAAGTTCTCATTACGAAAAGGAAATTGTTTGTTTTTTTCAATATTTTTGTAGTACAAAATTAACAAAAAAGAAACTCGTATTATTTATTTGTTTCAAGAACAGATTGATGGAAATAACATGTAAAAACAAAAAAATATTGCATTCTAGAAACTTGTATAAGTATTCAAAATATAAATTTAAAATCAAAAGATTGGAATTAAAGTAAAATATGTTGAAAGAGCAATGCAATTTTCAAAAAATAATAACAAAAAACACACTTGAAAATTTTTTAATACAGTATAACTAGCGGTTGAATCATTCCTAAACATCAAGTGTATTCGTATGATCATTGATGTTTGAAAAAGTAAATTCTCAATATTTATTTATTTCAAGAACAGATTATTGGGAGTAACATATAAAAAAAATATACTGTATTCTAAAAACTTGTATAAGTATTCAGAAGATAAATTTAAAATAAAATAAAAAGATTCGAAGTATAGTAAAATATGTAAAAAGGACAGGGTAAAATTTTCAAAAAATAATAACAAAGAAAGCACTCAGAAATTTTTAATACAGTATGACTAGCGATTGAATCATTCCAAAATATCAAATTTATTCGTAGTATCATTGATTGGCAATCTGGTAGGATTTCTACGGGAAAACTACCAATGACGTAATATAATGTTTAGGCTATAAAAATTAATTTTCTCAAGAAGTGTAAGAAAAATAAATCTATTATTTAAAATGGATGGGGGGAGGGATACTATATTGAGACTTTTATGTTGTTGATCAAGTGTTGTAAAATGAAGTATCTGGAAAAAATCCACTGTTTGTTAAAATAAATGAAAATCAAAAATTCAGTCAAAATAAAAAGTTCTGAAAAAGTTTTAATTTTTAAAAAATAATATATAGGGTACTTTATATAAAGGAGGGTCTACTGTGAGGTACAGTTTTTTTCTTTCAGAATAGATATTATCCTTCTATTGTAGTGTAGTACACAACATCTTTCATTTTTCTGTGTTTTCCTCAAACCGGTCCAGAGTACAAAACAGGTTGGAGCCATTGATATAAGGCAACGAGAAAAAAGAAGAAATTACAACTCAATTCATTTTAAAGTTAAAAAAAGAACGAAAAGAGAACTTGGGGAACTGATTATTTTCCCTGTAACATCCTATTCTCACCAAATGATAGCTGACGATTCGCATTTATATTCTTCTAACAGGAAATAACATTTTTCCACGGTGAATATTCTAAAAACTTTTAAAACCATCTTTCTTCCCCCTCGTTTTTTTCCCTCTGAAAAGAAATTGAAATCAAAAGAAATGAATGCTTTGTATTTAAAGAGTACTTTACTTCGGTCTACCTTTCAAAGCATCATTCCTAGTGACGCTCCAAATTCAATTAAGTTTCGAAGTCTCATTTGACTTGAGAACTTCTGTCGGTTTTGCCGAAACTAGAAAATGTTTGAAAAAACGAAAGAAAGAACGAAAAAATATGTTCTTTCCGGCACGTTTTCTTAGTTTTGTGTATAGGAAACGCTTTAATTATTTCCTGTTTTTTTTACCTGAAGGAAATTTCAACAATAAATTACTTCCAACGGAAATGACGCGCAATCAAACATGGGTTTCAAATCTTTTCACAGTGGGTTAAAAAAATTACCGATCAGCTTCCCTAAAGTAAACTTTTATTGTTTTAATACCTTTACTTTTATTTATTTGAATTTTTTTCCATCTTTATGTTTTGTGCTGGGGTTTTAGTTAATAGTAAGTTAAATCTTTTTTTTTTTCCTTTCTTTTCTTTTTTTTTCCCAAATAAAATTATTCATTTTAAAACTTATTCTGTCAATTCCATCGTTAACAATTAATTTTTAAAGCCATTTCACCATCGTAAACGTCGAATAAAATTTTTGTAACTTGTGTGTACTTTTTTTTAAAAAAATCTATTCGAAATCTGGTTTTGGAGGATCTAAAGTAGCTGTTATAATTTTTAAGTTACCAAATAAAATGACTTATAGAAAGTTCAATTGTAAAACTCTTAATGAATTTTACTTTAACTTGGATTAATTTTGAAACAGTGCTGTGTTGAAGGTCGCTAACGACTGTAAATTTCTAATTCTAAACTACAGTCAACAATTGTGACGTAATTTGAGCTGTCACCTAAATCTTCTAACTTCTGCACGACGCCACGTGAGGATTTAGAAATTCGATTTCATTAAAAAAATATTTGACACTGCGGTGCTTTTGTAGAACCGATATTTGAACTTACAACTTGATTTGAATATAGTTGATGACAAAACTCGCGACTACCATAACTCTTGAGTTATCATAGCTCTTGCAAATGTGGAAGACCGCGTATTCCGGTTATTTTTAATCTAATACCCACACAGTCGAGATATTTTGGTATAATCTCAGCACATCACAGAAATGTTTGTTAGTTAACAATCTTACTTATTTTTTTAAGTAACTAAACATGGATTAGCACTATAATCAAAATTTTCTAGTGTATGTTAATTTTGATTTTTTTAAAGTCTAGTGTAAATTCTATGGAAAGAGTGCTATGGACTCGATTCATCTGACGTCGTAATCACATGACAATACGCTCAACAAATTCCCAGGTGTTTGATTTGGCTGAATATTTTGGCGGAATTTTCGGAATTGCATGTAATATCTTATAACAGAATGAAATCCTTTCTTTCCTTTAACTTAAAAAAAAATACAATTTTTATTTTTATGCATTATTGATAGCTTTATAAATATTTTCTTAATTTCACATTAATATTTCTTTATTTGTATTGCACAATTACATTTGCAAATTCTCGGAACACCTATCGCTAAATTATGTTGCTTGGTGATCGATTTTAGTCGCCAAAAATTTGACATCACTAAGCTCCCTATAAAGGAACGTTATAAACAAAGCTTAAATATAATGCTGTAAACTAAAACTATGTATATATTTCATTACTATACGAAAAGCAAAATACTAGAAATTTTTTTAAAAATATTTAGAATACTAAAAGAATTTTAAGAATATAAAACTAAAGAATGTCTGCAAAATCGACCGTTAGCACACCACCACAAGTGCAATACGATTAGCTGTTATTGTTTACTTGATAGTCACGTTACAATCGACTAACGATCGCAGCGTCCTTAGCTGATGAATCGACTTAAAATTGTAAGACGGCTAATTGGATAAAAATAAGCAAATCATTTATCTCTTATACGGAAACGGAATTTTATGTTTTTGCAATAAAGTGCATTATGTATTAGTTGATAATTTGTGAGAAATTTATAATAAAAAATGAATGTGTATGTTATAAGTGATAAAAATAATTATATTAAATACATTTTCTTAGGTGTTAAATAATGGTAATATTTAGCTTCCATTGAGCGCTTTAATTAAATTAGTTGAAGTGTCCAAATTTGGCAGCGAAAGGTGTCACTAGATGGTGCCTCCATGAAAAAAAGTCTCTAACATTTGAGGACTGACCGTGTGTGCAAAGGCTTAGTTGCCAATATGCAGCCTATAAGGAAAAAGTATTTTCTAAGATTAATCATATTCATCTCCATTACAATCAAACAAGATAGACATTTGAAAACATAATGCATGTAAATATCATTCATTTTTAAAATTCACATTCAATTCCAACGTTGTATTTCAAAAACTTAGATAAATAAAACCCATAAATTGATTATTGGAAGGGGGGGGGGATATGCTTGGAGATGTAAGATGCACATTTTAAATTAAATCTGAAAGCTTCAGAAAAAGAGTCAAAATTGATTTCTCATCTTTCATGTATAAAAAAATTTATAAAAAAAAATCTTCCAACTAGAGAGCTTCTTGTTTACCTTTCTACCTGATGGCAGACATCGTCTGATAAAAGAGTAACGCCAAGATGAATTTTTTTCATCCTTTTTAATTTCCTGGAAGCTATTTCGTGGCGACCCTTTTGATATTTATGTCGCCTTACAGTCTGTTGTTTGGCGAGGGAAATCCTGTCTAAACTTTCCTTTGCACCTGTCACTCCAAAGACCACTCACCTGTGTTTTTTCTCGCCTTGGCGCAAAAGAGACCTTGAGCTGCTGCTGCTGCAGCTCACGTGATGTTCGTGATTGAAAAGAGACGAGAGTTTTGGCCACGAAACGTCTACACTGACTGAGAATTTTTTTTTATATACACATCAACTTGCAAATAATTTCGGGAAATGGGATGAATAAAGTAGGATTTTTCTATTTATGTGTCCATCTCGAAGGTTTATTCAGCCTTGGAAGAAAGTGTTTTTTCCTTATTTATTTTTTTAAATATTTGAACTATATGTATTCCCGGAATTCAAGCTCCAGTGATAGGATTTCGTGGAAGCTGCTATGAAATGGAAAAATTGCGAAAGCTCACCGTGTTAGTTTTCAAACTACCTTTTTTAAATTTAATACGCATAGAAAATAATTGATTGAGGAAACGTTGTTTCGTCTCGAGATTTTCTATGTTTTATAGGGTTCATTTAAAAACTAGCGTCGCACTACATTTGTATATCACAATAAAACCGCGGTAAAGGTCACGAACTCGTGGCTGGCGTGTCATGAATTCGAGCCTGAAGACTTGTCGTGTGGAGTGGACCGATACATGTTAAATCTGTCGAAGTTCATACGACCTCCCATTGGGGTGCGGTGTGGAAAAGATTTATCATTTATTTATTGGAGTTCTAGCGGAAAAAGATGCTTAGAAAGTACTGTTATATTTTAAAGGCTGTTGTGTTCTTAGAAGTATTCTAGTTTTCTTTTGAAAACTGAGAGAGCTATTTGAGTAAGGACTATAGTTATCCAAGAATTTATTGATGCGATTTTTACTAGGCTAATAACTACATTACTTTGAAATTTATGCTTTGTGTGATGTGATTATAAGTATGAAATGTGTGGAAATCCAATAAATTTTGCATTTCTATTTCTAAAAATGCAGTATATATGATATATTATTTACAAATACTTTTCAAAATATACAAAAAGCTTTCGTTTTTAAGAACAAATATTATTTTTTACAAAAATTCATCCTATACTCTTGAACTACACGTATTAATAAACGTGCATCTATACAATATTGTTTAAAAATTCTTTATCACTTAAAGATTCATATTACATGCATATTATTATGATTTGGTCACCACCTAAGAAAAATGATTTTAAAAAAAAAAATAGCTGCAATTGGGTTTTTTTTTCCTTCCAGAGATTTCACATAGTATTAAACTAAATCAAATAAAGATCTATTTAGCAAACCAATAATTTGGAATTTTAAAAAAGATCAAAATATTTTTAGTTATTATTATTTTATGTTTTCTAGATTACAGAAAACGAAAATAAACATGAAATTGAAAATCTGACTCCATTGGATTTCAATAAATATTTGTGTAGCTTAACTAATAAAAAAACATGAAAATTCTTAAATAATTGATTTAATTATGTTGTTGCTATTTTGTTGTTGTTGTTTTTAAAAAAGTTTGTTTGTTTGTTTGCATTAAACTAAAATTTCTTTCTACAAAAGAAAAAATATGGGTGCATTTAACACATTTTCGTGTAACAAAAATATATTTCAATAATGAAACTGATTTACATTTCCATATTTATCTGTAATGAAAAACTTGTTATATTTTTTCGTTAATAGTTAGTCCGTAATGTAAGTATGATATTATTTTTCAAAAAGTATTAAAGTAAGGTAACCCTTTAATTATTTTAATCCAGGGAACTCGAATTAAAAAAAAACTCTTTTTTATTAAAAATAACAAATTTAACAAATATTTCCTTTTTTTATAATCTGCGACAATAAGATTTATTTGTTTTCCGTAAAAATAGCACGATCATCGTAATTAACTATTTTAGTCTGTAATAATCATCGACAGTCTCACACTAAAATATTTTTAAAAAGTAATATTTCATTTGAAATTTTCTTAAATGAACTTAGTTATAAATTTTTGCAATACTATAATATGTTAAGGATGAAGTAAATGTATTGCTATGTATGTTATTTATTCTTTTAATTATTTTTCAATGTAACTTACTGGTTCCATTCACAAAGTTATATCATTCATATAAATATATTACACATG
This sequence comes from Trichonephila clavata, assembly GCA_019973975.1. Taxonomy (NCBI): domain Eukaryota; kingdom Metazoa; phylum Arthropoda; class Arachnida; order Araneae; family Nephilidae; genus Trichonephila; species Trichonephila clavata. The sequence continues at coordinate 59,973 of BMAO01006088.1, read as the reverse complement.
TGTATAGTGATTATAATAAAGAAATATGTGGACCCAAAAAGATAAGAAACCATTTTTACAGAAATTCTATTTCTATTTCTTTGAAGAACACGCTTAAGTTATAATTTTGGTCTATAAATTCCTGTTTGCGTTAATAAATTTTACCAATGAAAATTAAATTTTAACGATTCATTATAATCAATTTTATTAATCGAATTTGCTAGTGTCCAAGTACATTGAGCACCTGACAAATCGTAACATCATATTTTTCTGAACACATTTAATAGAGTACAATGTTAGTCATACAATTCTATGAAACTAAACAACGCTTCAATCCAAGAATCGAATGAAAATTAAACGTAGGTTTATAGAGTTTGAAAGTAGATGATCACGTATAATCTAATGTTCACTCTTTCTGGGATTATTATGTTAATGTGTGGGAAGCTATTCACATATTACCAAGTTCGAAAGTTTGTTTTGATGAAAAGGTCTCTGATCTCATGCTGATAGTTACAAGCGACGTGATGTAATCACTTTTTTTATTCAGTCAATTGGCTAGAATATAAAATTTCGAGTTCAAAAAGTGAAATTTTTGCTGCGAATATTATACATTTTGTAAACAAATTCGCTAATAATTTAAACATCGATACAGTTTGCACTATACTATTAAATATATCACTTTCCAGATATCTAATTTTAGGATATGATTTCAGTGGGCTATATTTTTGATAATTTAATGAGGTACGTTTTAAACTTCAAAAAAGAAAAATTCATAAAACTTTATGGAGTTTTGAAACTAAATATTTTTACTATAATTTTTAATATTTTTATAATATAAATTACACTATTGTCTTTCTCTATTTTAAGCTAAAAAATTTTTAAAAGAATATAAAGATATTTTCGGGAGTTTTTTATGTGCCATGTAGAAAGAGAAATTGATAAATTAAAAAAAATATTTGGTTTTTGATAGCAACTTCATGACAAAAATGAGGATATGGTCCCTGCCTTCAAAGAAATTTACTGCGAGATTTATGACAACCTTCATACTCAAATAAAAGGTTTCAAAATATCTCGACTTGCTGAAATTATTCCTACTTGACAGAATGGATGTGTAGTTGCTGTTTATCATCCATTGTGTCAAATAGAAGTTACTGTCGCCTCTTGCATAACCTTAACATATATTTTATCAGACCTTTGGTATGATAAAATGTCATTTTTATCTCGTCAGGTCCATTTATTATGATTCAAATATTTCACCCTTACCCTGGAAACTCTCTCATATTCATATTTTCTCTCTTCATTTCTGCCTTTAAAATCTCGTATTAGTATTTCTTTAATGTCTTTATATATTTTAAGTATTCGCTCTCTTTTTCTCTTTCTATGAGTTTAATTGCTTAAAATGCCCATTATTAGTTTACAGGACTGTTAAGAATAATTGACTAATAGTTAATTGATAATTATATAAAAATTCTTAGAAATATAAGAATTTCCAGTAACATAAAAGCTTTTTTCTGCTAAAATTTTATATATCACTACCAGTTATTGAATTTCCAAGGATCACATAAGTTTTTCGAGCTTAGTTCTTAAATATTTGCTGCAAGGTACAGTGTGTAAACATTTGCTATGTAATATGTCTAAAGAAGTGAGTTTTTATGGTCCATTTTAATTTTTAAAATTGAATGTTTTCAAAGAGATTATTCTGAGTGTTTGATAGTCGTGAATGGTGTATTATCATTTCTTTTTTCATTAAAGCCAATTACTTAAAAAATAAAGATGATAATTGCAACAATTTCTCCTCTTGAGTTTTTATTCTTACGTATATATTTCTATATAGATGTATGCTGATTTAAGCATTAGGAAGAGTAATTTTTTAATGTATCCTCAGTTGCTATAGATATAGTTTAGGCCAAATAAAAATATTTTAAATCACAATTTTGATCAATATTTCTTGAAATTTGATGCAGCAATGTGATATTTATTTACTCGTACTAATAAATAATGTGAATATGTCAAAAAATTGAAAGCTTGATTGCCTATTCTAAATTCATTTCTAATAAAATTATAAATGAACATTTGTGCATCAATTTAAAGAAAAATAATACAAAAACAACCTGTCTTTTTATTTATTCTTTTATCAAACGTGTTAGTTTTCTGTGATATGACTTTTGAGGAGCAACCTTGCTTACAGTTTAAAAAATAACTTAAAGTTTTTTTTTCAATGTATTTATTTATAGTAGTTAATTTATGTGTTAATAATCCCGTATTCTATTATCTGGCCTACACTTATAAACAACTTTCGAAAAGCTGTGTTTAAGCATGCTTTGTATTTTATTTTTAGTCAAAGATAAAACGTTTTAAAAAAAGTTACTTTTTGTGAGAACGCATCTTTTCAAATTATGTATGCGTCGCTTAAGTTATTTTATGTATCAAAGAGCCTACTGCATTCAGTATTTGTTATACCTCAGTGAGCACGGCGGTGCTTTTGTTGTCGGAATTTAAGTGACAACTGTCAAAGGAGAGAAGTAACGAATTAGGAAAGAAAAAAAAAACTTCAAATGAAAAGTAAAAAATAAAATGACAATGGTATGAAAACTTCTGTTCAAAGAGGAAAAGTTTTTGTAAGAAACAGCGTGAGTGACATCTCAAGTACTGTGAGTCAGAAATCACCAATGTAATCAGCTGAGCAGGTGATATTGATTTCGAAAATTGTGTTTCAAACATCTGGCGCCATCTATTATATATACTTCGAATCATTTTTGTAATAATTGAAATTTGTTACTTTGTATGAAAATGTTATAAAACGCGTGCGTACAGTTGAAACAGTTTTCGCCATCACTTATAATTTTTATTTTACCTTTCAATATTTCGAAAACTTTTTTTTTTGCATAATTTCTCTTAAAAATATTTGATTTTTTTATATTTAATTTGCTTAGTGAATTAATTATTTGTAATTACATAGAGCTGATAATGTAATGCGCCGTATCCACATGGATTTGTTTTATTTTGCATTTCACAAAATAGAAAAAAATGTGTTTTAAAATTGTATGAAAGCTATTCCAAGCGATGTTTCTCACACTTTTAAAAATTATAGGAAAGGAGCAAAATTAATGTTAATTATTTATGAAATTGAAAATAACTATCTTGATAAAAAAAGTAAACATTATTAAAATGAAATATAATGGTATAATCGTGGTATATCATGCTATCAGTTACTTTAAGAGGGGATAATGTTTCTTTTTCAAATAATGTTATAGCTCTGATAAATTATTCATGGTCAAGTTGTACCTTTGAAGAATAAATTAATATCTAATTCCTTAACTGTTAAAATCAGATCAGAATATTTATTTAAAATTTTTACAAGGTATAAAATAGCCTTATTTTATTTGTCCAAATTTTCATGGTTTCCAAAGAAAAAAATTATACGTTTTTTTTTTATCATAAACTTGGAATTTTACGTAGTATCACATAAAAAAGTCAATACAATTAATTTTTTAAAGAATTAAAACTATAAAATGAACAAAATAGTGATTTAATAGTGAGCTTGAATAATTTTTGTCTGATTGACATTCTGTTACTTCTGATTGTTTTTAATTGTATGCAAAAAAATCATATTTTGCTACCAATTTTATTCAAGCTAAAATTTTAGATTACTATTTATTGTGATTGAAGTTAAAGCCATATCTCTCTCTCTCTGATTGTATAGAATAAACTTTATCGCATTTATTTTGTCTATATGTCAAACATAATACTCCTGTTTTTTTTTAAAAAATATTATTAATATTATTATTAACTCCATTAAAATGAGAGAATATTGTCACAGAAAAAGAAAAGATTATCATTTAAATCAACACATGTCTGGCAGTATATATAATTTCTAGCACGAAAATAGTCTATGACAGGTTATGTGACTGTTAAATAATAAAATTTTTAAAATTCTTAAAATATATTATCCACACAAAACTTTTATTCTGTATTTCGCAAGTGCTTTTTTCGGCATGGAAATAAATGGTCAATAATTGTATACTTATAAAATAGCTGCCTAACTTTTAAATTAGGGTGGAAAATGTTTTTTAGTGTTATACAAAAGAAAATTTAATAATGACCTATTTTTTGTGTGTTCTTTGCTCAAACACAAGGACAAAAAAATTTTATTACATTTTTCTTCTTGTGGTTTTTAATTTTAAAGGTAATAATTAATTTTAAAAAAAATATACAACTATATCATTAGTTTTGGTAAATATTTTTTTAAAGAAAATGCTAATTTTGATTCAACATATGTAAAAAAAAAATACATTTTTCTTTATGAATATATTTTTACATTGTTTGTTCCTTTTCTTTTCAGCATAAATGCACTTTCATCTTTCGTGGTGTACATATCACTGACTTCACATATATTTATGATAGTTCATTGAATCGGTAAGTTTGATCTTACTTGTTATATCCCCTTATAACTCGTAGATTGTTTTCTTTTTAATTATTTTTTAAAGGTTTTTCCCGAAAGTATATTTGCAATGACGCTTGATTTGTGTGGGATAAATCTAACGGTTTCTCAAACACATATTTTTTGTATTTAAAATGTGTTTGCAACAAAATACTGTGTTATGTTCTTACAACTATGCTTAAGGAAATTATTTATTCTTATTTCATATTGACCCATAATGTATTTAATTAAAGAAAAATAAAACTATAATTTGATATAAATCCGAATTTTGTATGCTAATTCTTTCAGTTTAAAGTAAAAAACAAACAAAAAAATTTCTAATATTTCAATAATAATTATCCAAACGGTGTAGTTTAATTTTTTGTAGATTCATAAATTAATGCATTTTGACCTTTGAAGAAAATAATTCCGTGTTATTTTTATTTGGTGATTCAGCTTGCCTCTGCTCAGCGTTTTATTCTTCTACAAAAATTTAGCGTTATTAACGTGTGAAGCAGTACTATAAAATTAACATGTATATTAAGAATAATCAATGAAGAAAATTATAAAAACTTCTTTAAAAGATATTTTATGAAACTAATTTTAATATTTCGTGTCTATTTATAGAAGTGGAAAAAATAATCAAATAATCTTGATCTAAAACATTTTGTTGCTTAAAACTACTGGATTGAGATGAAGAAATTTCTCCTTAGAACATTGAATTTTCTTATATTTAGAAACGAATAACTATTATTATGAAGATTTAAAAACATGTTGGAACTTCGTTTGTTGTGAATATTTGGAATGTTCAATCTTTGCAGCAAAAATTTTCTATAGTGTTGATCCTTAATTGCATCATCGAATATTGAGTAAAATTTCACCTGCTTATGTTTTTCCAATTGTAGAAGGATTCTTAATCCGTGGTGGAAAAAAATTTAATTAATGAAATTTCATCAAGATTAGTACACATGTGGAGAAATATTATCTTTAATTCTTATGAAATAGTTTATAGGCTTGTTTTGTAAGAAGTTTTTCATTATTTTGAATTTTTTTTCTCGAAATAAATTTAATAAATAAAAGTGAAAAGAACTATTCAATATTATATTTGTGAGCTTCGAAGTGTTTTACAATTCCATATTATGCAAAAGAACATTCTGTGGTTGAAAATTTCATTATCGAATACATATAAAAGCCGCCAACAAAAAAGTTCTACTGACTTTCTAAAAAATCCCATCTGTTTGATCCATTGTCTGTTGTTTTTTAATGTCTACCAAAAATCATGCTTCTGGAGAGAGAACTTCAGTAAATAATTTTTTTTTTTCCCTTTCTGGCTGCGATCCTTGAACGATTTACTGCGTCCAATATCGATAACATTGCATTTGTCTCCGACTGTAAGTTGGAATTAAAAAAAAAAAAAAAAAAAGGCACGTTTTCCATCTTTTGCGATTCGAAATAAAGATATAAAAGTTTCCTTTATTTTTGATCCGTTGAAATATTCTACGAAAAGACTCGACATTGTTTGTTTTTGATTTGCGTTTGTTGTTTTCGTTTACCCAAACCGGGCTGTTGTATGTCAGAATTTGGCTTATATTGATTCCGTCTGTGTGAGAACCGGTGTCAAGCGAATTTGAATGCCCGTCTTAACCGTATGATGGCGTTAATAGAAGAGATGAGAGGAACAGGGTTTATTCGAAATATTCTATGTTTTCATTATGGTAGGAAGCTGGGACATTTTCCTCATCTAGTTTATTCCAGTAAATTTAGAAGTCATTTGTTAATAATTTTAGTGGTTTCATTAATGTATAGAATGTTGTTGGAATGCTTGTCTTCATGTTGGTCGAGGTGGAGATCTCGCGGATTGTTGGGATTCGAATGCAGCATGAATTGGGAGGCCATTAAATTGGACACGAAATGTTTACAAACAGATATTCACAATAGCTTACTTTTATTAATTAAATCATTAGGATTGAGTCCACGATATGTGGACAAACTAAATGATAAGAATATAGTTTACTTATATGAAATGAGATGCAACCTCTTAAACTTGCCATCGAAAAATCCTCTAGATCTGCTAACTCTCAAAGTAGCTACGCTACTGTAATTGAAGAACTAATTGAGGTGGCAATGTTGTCCTGTCATTTTTTATTATCTTTTATCCCTGTGACTCTCTATATATACTACATATAATATGGTAGTGACGCTCATGTTTGGAGTGCAGTTGTTCTATTTCCAGGTGTCAATTTGTTGGGCGTGTAAAAACGTGATATGGTAGCGTCGAAGGTCGCACAGCTGTTTGCCAAAGACATTTTATTTCTAGAGTAAATAATAAAAAGATTATTTATTATTAAATAATTAAAACGTACATCCTTTCGCTGTGGAAAAATTTCATCTTCAATTTCAGTTCATTTCTGTCAGCCGTTGCGCCGATGACACCGGCAATCCGTATTTCTCCCTTAGGCAAAGTTCATCAGTAGACCCTTGAGCGCTACTGCCCAAGAAAACTCAACCGATAGCCTTAAAAGAGCACAAAACTTCAGTGCTTATTTCGCAAAAGGCAAATGATCGAAAGACATTTCCATTGGTTCGTGAGAGCCCCCCCCCCACACACACACACCGCAAACTCAAAATTTGAAGAGCGAAAGAATTCCATCAATGGCAAAAGATCGGCAGGTTCCCTCCATTCACTCTGAGCAGAAGCGCCTGGCTCGCTGTCGCTCGCCATCAATCTTATTTTAGTTAGTAGTCAAAAGATCGAGCCGTCTTGTCCACTTCCGAGCCGACCCCCATAAACTCCATGGGAGTGACTTCCACCTCCACAATCACCTCTCATTGGCGGGTGTAACACATTTGCATCTGGCTCTCCTCACTGTAATCCTACATCATTGGTGCGTGGGTATAATAGGCCGGCGCGTTTGATCACCACTACAAGACGGCCTCGTGTTCACCATCTGAAAGCTTTAACTTGTCTTGTCTCATCTTCACTGAGGGTGTGTCTTTGTCCCGATCCACTGACATCACTCTCCATTCAAGTTGTCTGCGTCCCATGTGCGAGGGGAATCCAACACAAAAGGGCTGTTCCTTGAAACTTCCTTTCTATAGAGCATTGTGACAATCGATTGTCTGCATGTCGGTGAAGAAAAGGTGTGGCGATATCAAAGCCATTTTTCAAAACAAATCGCATATGCTCTATGCATAAGGAAAGAATAGCCGGTCATTTTCTTTGGGGATTCAATGTCCCATCTGGGCAACTTGATCCCTCATGCGTCAATCTTGGCAAGTATAGATGGGGAGAGTTCTGCTAATGAGCAGACATCACATGCGGAAGAAAGCCCGATAGACTTCACGGATAGCCCATTGTTACATTCGTACGTCTTTATACGTTTTAATCCAATTTTTTTTAACTAGATTTGTTTCGTATCGTTGATTGAACAGCTGAACTGTTTTAATATTGCAATTAGATTGCTTTCTTCAAAGAAATCAAATATAGATAATAAAAACCAATAAACGCAGAAATTATATAACTTTTAGACCTATTATGTTTATTATGGATTGATGATATACATGTGAGAAAAGAATTGCAATTTGAACTAGAAATTAAAACTAAAATAAAAAAAATATTTTTTATCACTATGTATTTCTCTTATCTCTATGTATTTCTCCCAGGACAGAAAACAATTTCAGTCGTTACAGTGTCGCAAATTTCCATATCATCAGATATTCTAACCATGTTTCGAATATGTAGTAATGTTCTATATTCAGATTTGAAAGAATCCTTTTTTTTTAATTTTTTTTTTATTTTTTTTTTACATTCTATTTTTAAAAGACCTTGACATAAACTCGATAGGTTCAGGAAAATTTTTTGCCGTAATATAATATTGTTATATGCTTAAAATACTGGTACGCAATTTCATTGAATACTTTATTTCTTACGCATTCAGTTGAATATTTTATTTTTTACTCATTCAGTTGAATATTTTATTTTTTACTCATTCAGTTGAATATTTATTTTTTACACATTATGTAACAATTTTTTTCGAATCTATATTATATTCAATTAATGTTGCCGTCACTAGTTTTTATAAATTTTTCATTTTCAAAAAAAAAAATCTATTAATATTAGTGTATTATTTATGCTAGTCATTTACACAAAAAATTAAGATGCCTACCAAATTATATATTGAGATCTATTTATTGATTTCTCCCATTTTTTCAGTTAGATACAAAGGTATAAATTATTTTTGCGTTAATGATATATTCTTCTATGCAGCGTGAAAATATAGTCCAGTTTTGTTTGGTATATTTACACGAACAGGGCTGTTGGGGGCTCTTTCTTAGATTCCTGTAAATAGTAAGATGTTTACACTTTTTGTGTACCTGGGAATCAGATTTACTTCCCGGGAAGAAAAAAGAACAGGAAATCAGAAACCCTACATGTGATATTATAAAGTTCAGCACAATGAGGAGTATGATTTTATTGAAGCTAAAGTTAAAAAGGATATTTCATCAAAATTAAACATACTAATTACATTGTAGCTTGATGAATATACATAGTATAAAAACGTATAATAAAGGTAACTTGTTTAATTTATGAAAGTTAAGAGCGGATCCTTTTCCCACAGAAAATTATGTTAAAGTGGTAATAGCTAAACTGAAATAATCACAATTGAAAAACATAGTTGCTTTTATCAAATTTTCTCATACAACCCTATGCATACATTTTTTTTTAAAAAGTACGCATTCTACTTTTAAGCTACCGTGACACTTAAAAAATAAAAATTCGCTGAATCACTGGAAAATAAGCAATGCGTGTAAAAGTAAACCGGTTTTAGCGAGCTCATTAGTATAAAAAGAAATTTGTCTTTGCCTAATGAAGGAGGAAATATACACGTGCGTATTTTAAAGATTTATTTTCCAAAGAATTTCTGTTTCATTTATTATCAGGAAATGTCATAATTTGTGTTTATTGTTTTTATATGAATTGTATCCTGCTAGAGTAAATGTTTTTTCGAGTCAAATGGTCACAAGTTAGCACATATGAAAGTGTACAAGTTAATAAAATTTAACTTAATATTAAGCAATAAATCTTGCAGATCGTACCTATTTTTTGAGTTCGTTTATTTACAATCTCTGATGAATTTTCGAAGAAATATTTTCTCGGACAGTGTTGAAATAAAGTCATATTTCTATAATTTAGAAGAAACATGATAGTAAAAAATATATTTAATTCATAATTAGTTCATTATTCCGTTTGTTTGTCAATCCCTTAAACTTAAAGTTTGGAAAATCATCTTTGATTTGATTAATTTACACATTTTTAATGTACTCATTGTAATTGTAATTGTTCATGAAGCCAACAGACTTTTTTTCTACATCATATCGTTTCAATATTTTATAAAGGCTCCCGCATATATGCGACGGAGGCCTGCGCATCCAAGTCAGAATATTCCTAGTGAACTAAAACTAAGTAACAAAGAATGACACAAGGGTTTTAGGAAAGAATTTTTAAAGAACATTAATTTAAGCTTAGAATTACTAAGTTTTACTTGTGTTTATCTTCTTTTTCACAAGGTTTCTTTTCTGGTTTAGTTCTGACTTTTGCGCCAAAAAACCCCACATTTACTCACTCACTGGCTCATTCTGGTTCAGAATTGTATTCAGTACCGGCTCTATCCGTCGTGTAGAGCATTGCTCCGCAACCGGTGTGCCACGGCACACTGGTGTGTCATGAGCCAGATACAGGTGTGCCGCGGTCAAATACATTGTATTTGACATTTTACAATTTTTCATCATGTATTAAATACATGATGAAAAATTGTAAAATGTCAATGCCACACAGTCAGCTGCCCACAGTCAGCTCCAATCAAAGCGCACACTCCAATAAGAGATGTATGTCCACGGGTCTTCCAGGTCTCATCCCTGCTAACTACAATAGAATTTACGGTGTCATCAGTAGTTTTTTCTTCTGCAGGCACTTTCTTCATTGATGCATTTGCAAGCGCTTCACTTACATCTGCTATCTTAGCATTCATTCTGTCTTAAGCTTTCTGAAACACTGGATTTGGCAAACACATAAGAGAACAAAACGTCTCGAGTGAAGACAATCTTTGACGTATATATCGCATGGCCGAAACAGACCCTTTATTAATATCAGGTATATTTTTATACCAATCAATTAATAGGACAGAAATGTTCAATGCTACATTTTCTGCATGTGATTAAAATGCGGAAGACAATCCTACAGTGGATTTTTCACTCATTTTTATTTTCCCATAGCATACTGAGCAGCAAAGTAATTTTTCAATCTGGGAAAATAATAAACTTATGTCGATTAGTCTATAACCTTGAAATACAAGGCAAACATCATTTTCAAAAGTTTGTGAAATCTTTAGTGCACTTGGTAATTTTTTCGCAGATAAATTTTGTGTGGGGAAACATTTTCGAACGAAATATTACCGTTTTCTGACACAGATTTCTTCACGCATTTGTTGCCTTGAAATCTTCTCTTCTTCGGTCTCTTTCCAAATAACCTTTTTCCAACGGAACATCCATATTTAAAAGCTTTCAATGACAAATGAAAAATAATGCAAATCCAAGATCGAAATGTAAATAAACAAACCCGCTCAGATAAAACAGTTAAAAGTTGAGTTGCAATTGTGCTATTCACAAAATCAATTTGATATAAGGTGTGGCTCTTTTACTAAAACTAACACACGAAATATTAAATTTTTGGAATGGGTTCTGTCAACTGTCGAAAGTGGGCGTGGCAGTTGCAAGTTTTTGTTTACGTTTTGCCATTTATTACGTTTTGCCATTTGCGAATGTGTAGTGTCTCGACAGCAGGAGGGCACTCTAAATATTCGGCGAGCTGAATTGAGTAAGTGAGTAAATATTAAAGTCGCACTGTTCAACTACACGAGGGCTTTTGGCGACGGACAGCGTAATTTTGAACCATGGTTAAGTGACGCGGACGATACCTGAACTGGGAGATACCTGAGGAGGGGATACCTGAGCTACCTAAAAGGTTGCGGAGCACTGGTGTAGAGGTTTCACGAAAGCGTTCTAACGTCAAAATTCAGACTTGGCTCAGGTCTTGCCTTTTCCAAATGATTGCCGATAACTTGTTCCGAAGTAAAACAGGCAAATAACAAGTGTGAAATGTGGAAGCAAAATAAATTACAGTTTAAAAAAACTGAAAAACACGCTTTTATGTTCAATCGAACTAAAAAGTAAAAAAATAATTCTCAATATAAGAGTAAAATGATCAACGAGAAATTTAATGTCATTGTGGTAAAAGCGTGGGGTGCATTGTAATAGATTTTTACGCTAACTCAGCATTTCGGAATAGAACTAGTGGAAATTATAACAATTGACATCAAGCACCCCACGCTTTTACCACAATGACATTAAATTTCTCGTTTAGCATTTTATTCTTATATTAAGAATTATTTTTTCACTTTTTATTTCGATTGAACATAAAAGCAAGCATTTTTAGTTTTTTAAACTATCATTCATTGGTGAATTAATCTTAAATGCGTCATTTCTTAGAAGCTGGAATACTCATTGGGAATACTCATCCTCTCAGTGCATCGATACTCCTGGTTTGCAAAATGAAGAATCAGGCAACTGAAGAAAACCTGAAAGAGCTAAGTTTGGAATATTTCATGCGAAAGAAGGTGTTAAGTCAATGATATTTTTCACTAAAAAGAGCCCAAAATTCTCTTTGACACTTGCATCAGTATAAGACTCAGAAGTACACTTTTTGAATCGAAGAGTTTGTGAGAAATTATTTAATCCGGTGATAACTCTGAATCAATTCTCAGCTGTTTTGGTAAAATGAAGCAATGAATGATGTTTCATTCCACAGATCCGACAGCAGAATTTAGAAAAACAGACTTTATGTTTGGGTTTAGCGGTTAGAACAGTGCTTCTCAAACTTTTCATATTTGCGACCCAATTTTCAGTCATAATTTCCATTGCACCCTCCTCTTACAACAACAATGTATTGAATGCAATAATAATGTACTTCGACGCTAAAGCTACAATGTGACTTTAATATTATAAACTGCACGATATTATCAATAAATGTATTATATTTTGTATATGACAAGCCCATGAAAGTCACTAGTAATTATTAAACTTAGTTTTAATTTAGTATTGATAAATCAATCAATAATTAAATACTTTTTGCCGCAATGATACATTTATAAGTATCTTATATCAGTGGCAAATACATTTAACATATTAGAATGTATTTTGTTTTGCTTCTTTTCGGTAAATTAATAATTATTTTAAATATTTTATTTTGGACTTTTTGATATGCTCGCCTTTTTGACTCATATGGTTATCACGTCCCCCTCCCAAGGGGGGCGCACCCCACAGTTTCAGAAACACTGGGTTAGAGCATAATTTTCTTTTCACATGCACGAGTCTTTTTTTTAGAAAAATTAGACAGTTGTGTTTATGTTATGGTAAGAAATTGCTGACGCAAACGGTTTCGCTTTTATAGGGTTGTAACTTAATTTTTTAGTCGCTAATTCTGGAAATGGTATCTAGAATAAATCGTCAAATCTGGAAACGGTATAATGAATTAGTCGCCAAATCTGGAAACGGTATAATGAATTAGTCGCCAAATCTGAAAATCGTTATTCCTGATGATTCTGATCAGGACAATGGAACAAATTTATGAAATTATTTTTTGTCATCGGTCCTTGATAAGCAAAATTTCGAATGTATCTGGCCTTTTAAAGTAGGTAAAAATCGAGTTCAAAGATTCCGTTACATATAAGTGAAACTTATAAAAGCGTGTTAAACACCATATTCAAGCTACAGTTAGCTAATTTCATTTGGTTTAGAATCACTAATTTATTAGTGGTTTTTTTTCATATTGAAATTAAAAGAGTCATTCCAAAGTTTTTATCCGGTTTTATCCTTAAAAGTATTGTATAACTAATATACCTATTAATTAATGATTAGTTATGATTTAGATTCAAAAAACATACGTAGACAAAATATAGCAATGGTTGTAGTTATATGAAACGAGAGACGTAGAATATATATATATATATATATTATATATATATATATATATGTTCTAATTCATGAGCCGCACACAAAGACCACTTCAGAATACTTCTAAAATAAACACAGTTGCAGCAGGCTAAGAAGTTTCTCCAAGCTAAACATAATGTAATGTTACTTAAAATTTTTTATGTAATGAAAGAGATTAAGTAATTTAGGTTTAATGCGAGTAGAGAAAAATATTTGCCTAAAATTAATTTAAATTGCATTACTGACAAACTTTGAAGTGAGAAAGTGATAACTTAATATATTCTATTAAAATAAACGCGACATACGGAGAAAGAGTTGTCCAAATGTTAGGAAATTGCTTTTGCACTTATGGCACAATAAAATATGCAAATGATTAATTTTTTATAGTCAATGCTTAACTAGCTAGAGCTGCAGTTCATTGCAACAGGGCATGCGGATGAAGTATGTAACGTAGAATATGCCAAAGCTAAAGCATAACTTCGATACGAATGTGGTTCATTATGTAGATTGGAGAGAAAACGTGGAGTTGGAGCAAAAGAAGCACAGGTATCAATTCGCAGGATCGATTAATGCATTTGTCGGTGAGATGTAATGGTTTGACGAAGTTTTCAGGAATGGGTAAACCATGGTGTACAAGCTCCAAGAAAGAAAGGGTTGACCGAGAGTGACAACAGACTGCGAAAACAGTGTTCATCTTATCGTTGTTCATAGCCTTTTAATGTGTCTTTACTAGCAATCCGACGTATAACGGAACGTTAGTCATCGCAAGGATCATCGAAAATCTGCACAACTTATGGGAGCCGTTGTAAAAAGTTAGGAGCATTTCCAACTGTGCCGGGCACATTCCGCATGGAATCTCACCAACTTTAGTAGAACTGTTTTCAGCTAAGAGTCCCATTCGAATTTATCCCTTATGACTAGCGAAAACATATCTTTAGACTTTCAGAACAGCGATGGATACTTATTTAATTGCCATCTGACAATGAAGAATTATGGTATGGGATATCATTTCATTTGAAAGCCAGACTACTTTGCTTAACATCCATGACGCCTTTACTATGTCAATCCCAAAAGGATAACAGCTTGGGTCAGGACCAGAGAACTAATCCATCCCATTATTGTTTTTTCTCTATCTCTTGTAGCTGAATTTCCTGAATAAAAACATTAAAAACAACCTCTGACAATAAAGTTCGGTTAATAGGCCTGTAACATTAACGTAGATGAATTATTGACGAAAGTTGCCTTACTGTCCTTCGAAATAGTCACCTCTAATAACTATCGCCCGCTGAGATCTGCCATACATATCCTGGAAACTTTGCGAAAAGTCTTCTTTTGAGATGGAGTTTAAAAGCCTCGTCATGTTTCGTTGGATTTCATGAATACCAACAAATCTCTTTCCTTTCAGAGCGAGTTTGAGTAGTAGGAATAGAATGAAGTCTGGAGGATTGAGACTTGGCGAGAATGGTGGATGTTCAATTTGCATCCCCTCCCCCTTTTTTTGTTGCTAGGAACTGTTTCACGATATTGGTTGTGTGAGTTCGAGCATTGTCATGAAGAAAAAACCATGAGCAATGTGCGTACTGGGGTCGTACCCTGCGTAGACGTTTCATGGAACGGGTCAAAATTTCAATGTACCTTGCAGCATTCCTCGTCCAGCTATCATGCGCACAGTTAATCGACGATCTTTCGTGATTAATTTACTCACTTTTCCATTGTTTTCGTCACAGACGGAGGTCGCCAGTCTTTCACTACGGTGGTTGTCAGAAACACTTTTCCGGCCTTCTCGAAAACGGGTGAACCTCTTTTTTCATATGTACCAGCATCTAATAAGTTTCTGTTGGCGTCTTGCCATGCTTAAAACAAAACCTTAAATTGATATTTTGTCCTTTCATTTTCCTGTTTTCAGTTAAGAACCAATGCACTAAACAAGCACTTTGTAAAACAAGTCTTACACAGAACACAAACGACGCTCAATTGAACAGAGGTGGTGGCAGATGGTCAACACCTGCAGCTACGCATGTGCTACGTTCTGTTTGAGATCTTCAAGTCAGATCGCAGTTCTGATTTTATTCACCGAACTTTTTTGTCAGAGGTTGAATGTATGATACTGTTATCGTTTCGCCAAAACTCTTGCATCACTTCTACTGATTTCCGACTTGTTAGGATAACTTCTTCTTGGTGCATCACTTTTTGTGTTATATAGTGTATTTTATATCGGAAAATACATTACGTGTAATTATTGCCTGATAATGATTCTTAAAATACTCATTTAGTTCGCTATAAATTTTTCAGCAGAGTTGATTAAACGTTTTTGAGAATATATTTTAACGGTTGCTCTACTATTTTCTTACTATTTCTATGAACTGAAACCGAGCTTTGACAAAACTGTCCCGTAGACAAAAAACTGTTTATTTTAAGGCATGTGTGATATTTTTGCAAACCCGACTTTTGATTCGTCACTCTCAACTATTATTCCTTCACTTCTAGTTTTATTAAAGTTATTCCAAGTGGGAGTTAATCCAAATCCTTAATTTTTTTCAATCTAAGAATTACCCATGTAAAGAGAGAAATTTTCTTTCTTTTCTTTCCATTTTTTCACAATAAATATGTTAATGAGACTTTTAATTTTAAATATACTTGCTTAGAATACGAGTGATGGTATAATAAGGATGAGGGGACGGTGGAAATTAAATGAGAGACATGATTGCGGCTTCGCAGTCTCTAGAGCCAGTTTTGAAGTACTAATCTAAAAAGTTTCCTTGGGTCTTTCATCTCTGGATGATCTGCTATCACTGCAGTAAAATTTTTGCCATTTTATCTACGATATGGATAGTCAATTTCTCTAATAGTCTTAAGCCATGTTGAAAGGCGTATAATTTTAAATATCTATTCCCACAGTAGCATAATGTCTTGTCTTGCATATCATCACTCACATCTTCCCAAATCGCCATAGCTCTTGCAAGTAACTGGCGGTAGTCGAGTCTGAAGCTGGTTTTACAACAGCAGTAAACACGAGGAAATTACAGTTTCGTGTTGAGAAGAAAACTGCTTTTCATCGCGTACTTATGTTTGACTATGGTGATTTGACTTTTTCTCAAGGACGTTCGAGTTCCGAGGTGAGGCGTACGTGCAGGAGAACAAGTTTCAAAGACGTTCTAAAAACAATAACAGGAAACTTCGTGCGAGAGAGGAGAATAGAATCCGTTCCATAGTTTACGTCAGGCGATTGTTTTCAAGACTGCAGACGATCATTAAACAGGTAAAAGAAACAAGAATCAAACGACTGAACTAATCTTTTTTCCCGCCCTTTTCTGATTTTGTTCGAAAGTAGAGAGGAAACAGATGCAACCCACGATCGCATTTGCCCTTTTTTTTTCTTGTATCACTTCAATTAAAGAATAACATACAAAGATAATCAAGCAATATATATATATGAGTTTATTGAGCGAATTTGTATCTTACCATGAAACAGGAAAAAACGCCTAATTTGAGTCCTACTGTTACTATCTTATCGTTATTTCCTGTCGTCTTTTCTTTTTGCCGTATTTTTTTATGTGTTTATGACTACATTGTTAGCAATTAATCAATTTCATTAAACTTTTTTTTGTATTGGTTTAATCTTAGTTATATATATATATGATGTGCGTTTGTATTTGATTTGTGGATGGATTTCGGTGATTTTTGAAAGTGATTTGCTCGTAAAACTATGTTATATTTATTGGATTTCCTTAAATTTAAGATAAAATACAGAAACCGTTATTTGAAAATACACACACAACTAAGGTTCAGAAATTCCCAAGTTTTTTTTGTTGTTGTTTTTTTTTACATATATCTTAGAGATATCTAAAATAAAACATAGATTATCATAGCCGCAGATTTCTCAATCAGATCTATTTTATTCAAAGTTCTATTCTAGTGTATTCTGGATTTAAAAAAAGACAACAGATCACATAAAACTAATGACATGATACAGGTAATTGTAAAGTCAAAATTAATGATTTCAAATGATAAATTAAAAAAGGAATCTCGAGTGCATATTTTGTTTTTAAAACAACTTTTTTCACTGATATGGTTCAATCAACTTCCTACAAATTTTAGGAAGTTACGATATTTTATAATTATACGATATTTTCTAAACCTCATCCTGCTTTCCCAGAAATCAATAATTTAAAAAAGGTTTCCTGTAGCTGTTAGAAATCGGTCTTACTTTTAACTTAAATTTTAACGAACACTTTTCTGCCTATTTAAATTCCAGTTAGATAAATATAAATGATCCAAAGAGCCATAATGTGAAGTGAATGCTTTAATACTGTGCAACTTAAATCATTTAATATTAACGAGACTGCATTTTATAACCCATTTTATTATGTCATAATAATAAAAAAATATTAGATTTCTTTTGATAGATTTAGATATAGATTTATATAAAAATATTAGATTTACTTAGACCAGGGGTGGCTAACCCGCGGCACGTGTGCCACATTGTGGCACGGTGGAATTGTAACAGTGGCACACAGAGACTTAATAAAAAATTTTAATTGGAAAGATATAATAATAAATAACATTTTTTTTTACAATTTTATCGAAATGGAATTGTTTCAGACAAAAAAAAACACGCCCTCGTAATTTATTTTAAATAAACTTAATTGATACAGTGGAAATTTATCGTGCAGAGAATGCACCTGCATTGTTACGTGAGTTGGCTTTCAAAAAATTTTTCCTTCGCGAAATTTCCGGATTTAGGAAGCGCATTTTTTAAAATACCTGAAAGAAAACAATGGACTGTCCAGCGAGTACTTGCTATTCTAGAATAAAGACAATGTATATTTTCTTACCGATATTATGGGACATTAAAATAGTTTAAATTTAAGCTATCAGGAAAAAGATTGTATTTCTTCTACTCAAGTTGGTCAAATACCTTTTTGTCTTGATTTTGTAGGAAGAGAATTAACATATTTCACATTAATGCAGGATCTATCTACCAAAATTAATAGTGCTCCGAGCTGCGATAGATTTAAAAATTTAATATCCATTTTTGCATCCAGGTTTAGGTTTTATGATTTTCATTATGAAAAAAAGATGCAGATCTATCACAAATCCTTTTTTCAATTTCACCGCAAAATGTTAATTGTTACCCACTTGAAATGAAAATCACCATAGTACACTGAAAAGCAAATATAAGGAATTCTATTGAATTTTGGAAATTTGTACTAACAAGCAATTTTTCAGATTTATACGTTTTGGCAGTCAGATATTGTTGTAGATTTGAATCAACATATGTTTGTGAACAAATGTTTTCTATTATGAACATAACAAAATCAAAATATCTCTCAAAATCAGCTGAACTGATTTAAAATCAAATTTAAGCTTGTACTTAGGTCTCATTTATTATATTGTTTTTAAATTTCCACTCCTTTAAGTTGTACTTTAAAAATGTGCTTTTATAGTAAAAGAGTTAAATAATAAGCTTATATAAGTAACATTTGCTTACCTTTTCATTTGTTCGAAAAGTTGGAAGTGGCACGCTTAATTATTTTTTTATCTGAAAGTGGCACGACTAATCATTTTTTATCTGAAAGTGGCACGACTAATCATTTTTTATCTGAAAGTGGCACGACTAATCATTTTTTATCTGAAAGTGGCACTCTTCCTAAAAAGGTTGCCACCCCTGACTTAAACATTTAATTAGATTTATAAGAATATTAGACTTATTTAGATATTATTAGCTTATATTTTAAGACACTTGATTGAAGGTTGATTAGTATCTTATTTTAAGAATTTACAAACAAGAACAGTAAATATCATGCTGTAACGTTTTCACGCCACACAGCTGCAAAAAATCACCTTCTTTATGTATGTGTAGATAGTATTACACTGTTCAAATTCACACGTGCACCCCAAAAAATATTGCGGGGTCTTTTCATCTGACATCAAGCCGGTAACCGATGGGCGTGAGAAACCCAACGGCTTGATCCCATCTGCGAACCAGAAACCCCGAGTGAAATTCGAGGCCTAAGAGAGACCACGCCCCCTCCTCAAGACTTTGTAGAAGAAGGCAACACCACTGTTAACGAACAGTGGTGTTGCCTTCTTCTTCACAAATAACATATTCTGCATAATGGAAACGTCAATTTGAATAACTTGTAACCATTTGTTAATTAATGAATAGCTGTGAAAGAAAGAAATCAACTATTTAATTTCTTAACTCTCACGCTGCCCTTCAATTTTGCCAAACGTCTCAATGCTTAGAATCTAAAATGGGCATCTCAAACTGCATTAGATGTTATCGAATATAGTGGGGACTTGAAAAATTTAACATGCATTATACAAGATAGGATTTTTAGAAAAAATTGTCAAATCAACATTTTAAAATTTTAAAAAAAATAAAAGTGTGGTATTCTTAAATTTATTGCAAAGTAAACATTTATTCATTTAAATATATTTTTAAATTGCAAATAGTAATATGGAGTAAATTAAGTAATAGACCGGCTATAGGTGGCGTAGCTGGTTAGGCACTGGCCTCGAATGCCTACGTTTGCGGGTTCCACCCCGGCCCGAGTATGTGGATTTTAATGATGCAAAAAATCGACAGTGTCCATGTCCTATGATTATGTGGCATGTTAAAGATCACTAGAAGATTTTTTTCGTTTGGATAATATCGGCAAAATTAAATTCCTGGTACAATTTCGCGTCGTCAGAACTCAGTGCCTACGTCTGGGGACGAAACTGAGCGTCAAATTATATTGTTGCAATTGGTATCCACTTATATGGTTGCCACACTAAAAAGTGACACCAGCTCCCGGAGAATGTACTAAGTCTGAATGGTAAAACACCAATTAACAGCCCTATTTAAATATATATACAGTCGACTCTCGACAATTCGAAGTTGGCGGGACCAATGAAAAATTTCGAATTATTAACAGAGTAGAAAATAAAGTCCGAAAGTACACAAAGTATTTTTTAACACATTTAATTTTTAAACTATGTAATAAAACAACAATTGTACATGTGTAAAATTATTTTAAAGTATTTTTAAAAAGTACATATTATACAATACAAATATTATACAGATGTTAAAAGTCCTGTATAAAAAAAATACATTCTCTCATACACAATCCTACGCATCTCTTCTTCATAATAGTGGACCAATCTTTCTGAACACATGTGTAGCAAGACCTCATGTTAAACGAAAGATATGGACGATTGACAACAGGTACGGTTGGTCTATTTTCCACTTGAAAAAGGAAAGCTATAAAAGTGCATTTTCGCCTGATGAACCGGAAAACACTAAGAAGGGGTAGCAGACAGATGATCATTAAAGGGGCTACATTAAGGAGAGATACGCAGAGACAATACAACACAAAACATGTAAGCTCCAACCTGTTTTCTACAGAATTCTACATGATAGTGAATGTTCGAATTGTCGAGAGTTTTATCAGATACTTCGAATTATCGCGTGTTGTAGTCTGGCCAGGAACAGATTTTACTTATTTTTATTATCGAAGGTTTGAATTATCGAGAGTCGACTGTATATATGTATATTACCTAATAGAGTTCGTCAGATATATATTCTGTACAAATCAATATTTATTGACTTAAGTTATTCTGAATACATTACCTATATCTGCTTCTCCCCCCCCCCCTAAAAATATTCGTACTGAACTACAACTTTTTTGCATTTTTTACTTTTCATATTTTCAATTTTCGTTGCATTGTTTATTTCTTTTCTATTCCTTTCTGCCACATTTTTATCAGATAATGTTTTCGATTTTTATTTAATTGTTACAAAAAGTTTTGATATGGCTGTATATTGAAGTGAAAACTTCTTTAGCGGCGTTGGGCACTTTTTGGTAGGGGAAATTCTTATGGGTTCGCGTCACCGACATGCTCTGACTGGCGCACGCACAGTGTGCTGTTCGCCTTGGACACTTTTTGGATGGGTGAAATCTCGTGCGTTCACGTCACCGACATGCTTATAGCGGTATATCTGTAGCTATACAGCTGACGTATAGTGCTGTGTATATTTTATAAGTGAAATTCAATGGATTTAGTGAAAAGTTCAATGTGAATATACTGTGCATTGCTCGTTGCGATTCCAAGAATGGGCAATACATATTAATGGTTGCCGTTTATATTTCGCCTGGAAAATCTATGAGACAGATACAACAATTTTTATTCGAAAATTTGATGATTTATGCAAAAGAAGGTTCTGAAATACTCGAAAAAAGATTTGGCGAAAAGTATGATAATGTACCGATGATTTTAAGTGGAGACTTCAATATTAACTTTGCAGATGATAAAAATCTACCACTAATTGAATTTCTAAATGAAACACTTAATTTAAATAAGTCCAATGATCGAAAACTCAGTACTACAAAATATAAAACGACGATCGATGCGGTTTTTACGCGATACTTAGATAAATTTGAATAAAACATTTCCCTTTCTTACTTTAGTTACCATAAGCCTATTGTATCTTTTTTAGAACAAAATGAAATAATTGAAAGCAAAAAAGTCTAAGTATTGTTGAAATTAATGATGACAATGATGCAAACAATTAAAATAATGTTAAAAATCAAGTACATTGAAATTTAAGTAAATACAAATACTATCCATAAATAATATGATTGTATATTAATTATTTCAATTGAATTGTATAAATATTTTGTCATGATCTTGTACAGCCCGTGATATATTTGAATAATAAAAAACCATATAAACATGCATTTAGTTGTTGCTCGGAGTGTCAATAGATGTGAAAACCAGATTGATGTTGATAATTTTAATTCAAACATTATGAAGTTTCAAATTTTAATACTAAAAGTTCTAAGTTTTCACTTCTATCGGCAATTTCTATAACTGCCAATTTTCCCCCTTAAATTTCGCCTATTGAATCAAAGAATATACAGAACAAATTTAAGTGCCAGCATAAATAAACTTCAAGAAAACGTGTGCCGAAAAATGTACGAAGCTTTAATGTTATTTAATTAAGCATCCCGAAGATATATGATGTCTTTAGTATTCGAAAGTGTAAAGATGTTTTATTATATTGTATTTCATTGTGTTATTTTTTATAAATTTTTATCTATTTATACAAGGGAACATCTGTGACATATGCGGTTAATTCGATGGACATAGATTACGAATTAATACGATACATACATGGATAAATACGAATTTGACGTTTTGTACTTGTAGTGCAATACAAATGTACGAATGCGGTACAACTGCTGGCCAAGCTGTTTAGAGACAGCTTCATCTTCTTTTTGTCTGGAATTTCCAGAAATGAGGAACAAAATCGCCACGTTTAAAGACTAAAAACTAAAATATGTTTTCATAAATTTATGTCGAATATCGTAGTATTATTGAAATTCCCACTCTATAATCATTTTATATGAATATATTATCAAGTTCTCGCGTTGTCTTGTCTTGGAAGTTTGGAGAATTGAGTGCCAGTTCAGGTGTCGTCCTCGTCACTTGATCGCGATTCAAAAGCAACGAGGTCAATCGCGAAGAACTCTCGCTTTGCTGTAGCGTGCGACGTTGATAAACACTCACTCTCTCATGAAAACAATTTCATTTCTTGAAAATGTTATTCAAAAGATGACGGAGGGGGGAAAGAAGACTTGAGAAAAAGTTGTGGTCATGACGTTTATTATCGTTATTAAATCATAATTTGAATTCAACTCCCAGTTAATTTAATGACCATTAAAATAAGAAGGGAAACAGAACCTCCACTAATTCTCATAATGTTTTTTTTTTTTATTTGTAACCAGATGTTCTCTAGTTAAGTCGTTTTAACTGCAGGACCGTTAAAAGGAAATCGAGTGGAAATATGACACTTGAGACCATGACACGAAAGCACGTGATGCATACGGGCAGATGTCCCCAAGTGAGGGCTTTTGAATAACTGCATGCATGGCTTAACGGAGGCGGAAAAAAAAGAGTTATTATCATGTAAAAATAGTATTATGAACATCTGGCCTGATCATTTTACACTAATTGTAATCAGTGTTTATGAATATAATTAATGGGAAAAGATTGTCATTTTTTCCCCTTTGTTTTATTTTTGAGTAAGAGAGAGACATGAAACAATTAAATGTGTTATTTCTGAAATACTCTTGGATTCAATGTGAAGAAAAATGTTTGTTTCTGGATGTGTTTTTAAAATTCGAAATCGGGATTACTCACATACTGACTTTGATTCATTATTTGTGTTAAAGAATTTAAAAAACAAGACAAAGTTTGTTTTTTAAATAATAAATGGGGCAGTAGATTTAAAACAATCATGTTTTGCAAAAAAAAAAAAAAAAAAAACCGGTTCCCTTTTTTAAACATATAACCTCTACTGAACTATTTTTTTTAAAATTTTTTTCATGGATGAAAATTTTTTAATTTTTAAAGTTAGGCACTGTTCTAGTTTTACGAATATAATATTTTTTAAAAAAAGTCACATTTTCAAAACGACTGAAAAAATAATGATAATGCGATTGTAATATAATCTTAATATGCACAAAGTAAAAAATAATAATATTCAACATATATACCTTTTCCTGTATTCTTGACTTATTTCGCTGAATTAATTTAAAAGAATGTAAATTTGGAATTACGTTCATTATTCCTTCCCTTAAATTCAAATGGCATGTTATACGTTATTTTCACATGGATATATACATTTTGTGTGTTCGTTACATTTTTGTTACAAAGCTTTCTCTTTTCTACTCTCTCTCTCTTTCTCTCTGATCTTTCTTTCACAAATAGAAAACTTAAGAAAAATTTGTAATTTTTTTAAGTCTGTATCTTATATACCGAAAAATTTTGGTATGTCATTAAAAATTATTCCTGCTTCTTTTATTTTTATTAAAAAATTCTGTGCATATAAAATATGAATAATGATTTTAATAAGCAGACATTTTATGACTTTTAATGTAATTATTTAAATAAATGTGAAGATAATTTTTTTTATAGACAAATAATTATTGGAGAAAAAAAATTAAAAAGAATTTTTTCGTAAGTAGATTATAAATATTCTTCTGAATTCTTTCTACATTTTTAATTTGTCAAGGAAGTGTAAATGTTTATTCTTTTAAAGTAAACATTGCGTTTTTTATTCTTTTTAATATTAAAAAATAAATATAAAATCTATTAATAATTTCTCTTTCAGGGCTGATTTTTTTAAATTTCGATGCAAAATAATAGTTAAAAAATTTTAATTTAAAAAACAACTGCGTTATTAGCACACATACACTAGATTTAAATGATTTTACATACATAATACACATAATTTTTTTTAATAAAATGAATAGCATGCTAGTGTGTGCGCGAATAAGTGATAGTAATAACCTTACTATAGACGCATTATTTAATCAACATTTATCTTAACGATATTTTTAATATTCATCAACGATATTTCAATAAACATTAAGGTAACGTGTGTTCTTCTATTTTTAATATTTGTTCCCTTTCTGCGTGTACAATGTTTAGTATTTTTACGCAAGAATATTATTCTATTTCATATATATACGACTCGTATATACATGAAATAGAATAATACGAGTAGAGTTTTTGATAAAATTACCCTCAGTATGTGCATATTTTACTAAAATATTACTTATAATGCAATCTTAAAGTGTCCTTCTCTGAGCATTTCCTCTCCTCCATTTGAGGCAGTGATATTCACATTTATTCATTCATGTTACTTATATTTATAAAATTATAAATGTTATACATAGAGCATAAATTCCTTATCATAAGTTATTAGAAATTTTTGCTAAGATGAAACTAAATGTTGCTTCTAATAAAAAAAATAATTAATGTTATTTTAAAATATTCCTTATTTTTTCATAGAAATAAATTCCGTTCGTAGAAAGTGATGAATATGTTTTTTAAAAAAAAAACCTGTGTGAGAATGAGAAAGTGAAACTTACGAGATGATTAGAGTATTAGAAGAATACTTGACCGGAAATTTACTTTATTTCTTATGTTCAAAATAGTCTATAGATGGCAGCATCAATTTCTATGGCGGAAACTTTCGTTTTGAACTGTGGCGCCATCTCTTAGACGTTAAATTACTTAACATAATAGTACATCATTTAATATAATTTCTAGTAATTTTGATGTAAATTTTTCAATTGAAACAAATTTTACTTTTTTCTGTTAAATGCTCTGAAAATTAATTTATTTTTCATTATTACTTCAGGAGGAATTTCTTTTTTCACACCCTATAGTAATATTGTTTTATTTTATTAGCGGAACTTATTCCCGTTTTATTTTATATTATTTTTATATCAAATTTTTCTTTTTTTCATAATATTTTTTTAATCGCATTTTTAGTCTTTTATTAATTAATTGATTTCTCGTATGTTATTTTTAAATTGACAGCAAAAGAGGGCAGCACTAGTATCTGTATTTCTGATTACTATACTCGACAACAACAACAACAAAAATGTACATAATAATAAAATAACAAAAAATAATAGTTTGGAAGATGAAAATAATAATAAGGAGTTTAAGAAGAGGAAATAAACGATTGAAAGTTAATTTCTTCATTTGCAAGGCAAAAGCCTTGCAAATAAGAAAAATATTATTGTCAAAAAAAAACATTATAGTATTTATTTATTTGCATACGTGTATATGAGATATAAAGATTTGAAATAAAGTTAGATTTTATATAAATTGATTTTCTTAAGCTTACCTTAGCCTGTCTTTCGAAAGCTTATTAAGCCTGTCTTAGTTGAAAAAGAGTTTTAATCTAACATATTAAATGCACATTTCATTAGCTTAATTAAATGCTTCAAAATTTTCATTTAAAAAAAATTGCAAATGTGTGTTTCTTTGAAATTAAGTATTTTCTATGGGTTTTTTCAAAAATTAAAATCAAATGTAATCTATTTCTATTATAAATTACATGATGGAAACAACGAAAATGAGCCCAGTATATAAAATTAAAAAATTATATGTTTATGAGAAAGATTTTTAAAAAAATGCAAATTTACAAAGAAAATAAATAGAGCATTTTAAAAGAGGAACATGTTTACAATGGGATAGAATAATATTAAAGAAAAGGTGTTATTTATGTGCATAAAAATATCTGAATTTTATGAGATTTGATTAATTTATTCACATTTTATTTTTTAGCAAATGAAAAGATATTATTCAAAGAAAAGCCTACTATGAATTCTTGAAATGTTCATTTCACTTTCCATTTCTTGTTCATTGTTAAACAGTCTCAAAAATCAATTATTTATTAAAATACCTTATAAAAAAATCCTCCCCCCCCCCCTAATTTGTATGCTCAATTTACAAGTTTTTATATGGGTGAAGCAAATTCCTTTAGATGGAAAAGAAATTGAATTGGGTGAAATAAAGATAAGAATTCAATCATCTGCATACAACTAGTCACAGGAATAAATACAAATATATATACATAAAAATGCATATATATACACAGATTAAGTAATATAATTCTTCAAACCAAGTTTTAAGATTTCGCGAACCGAAAAATTGAACATGTATTGGTGGATACATCAAATAGTATATTCGAAAAAGTAAATGAATATTGTTCAGAGTATATTCATTCAGTTTTGTGAACATTATCTCTTAAAAATTTGATAAAAATAGTGAATTTTTAAAAATAAGTTCGTTTGTTAAAAGTTACTTGTTTATTATTATTTTTTTATTTATTTATTTTTTTTTTTGTAAGGAATCCGAACTTAATTCTTAAAATGACCGAGTTTGCGTGTTTCTTTTTTTATTAAGAATAGTAGTTTAATTATTAAAGGAGTATATTTTTAAATATTATTTTAATTCATAGCAATTGAGTCAGTTGAGAAGTTCAATTTTATTTGTTTATTTGAACAATTTACTTTGTATTCTCTCTCTCTCTCTCTCTCTTATTAATGTTAAGAAGTTTAATCCAATTTTGAAACATTTCTTTTCGTATTCCTTGGTATAAAATAAACGTATAGCCGCGTAATTTATTTGATTTCATGTAAAAACTATTTTGGCTTCCCTTGTTTTTCTAATTTATTTTGTTTTAATTTCTCTATAGGTTTTTTCTCGTTTTATTTTAATATCTATTTGAAGTCTTAAGCTATCCGACTACTTGCGGTGACTTTTTTAAAAAAAATGCAGATATGGGGATTTTTTTTTTTTGTGGTTTTAAATTTGTTAAGTACATTTTAAGAAAAATATGTTGAAATTAAGAAGATAAAATGAAATAATTATTATTAAAATGGGAAGAAATTGCTAAAAATTTATACACACACAAAAAAAAAAAAACATAAAGGGACTTATTTTGCTCCAAAAGTTTATTAACAAACTTTCACTTTTTCACTAGTGTTGCTATGTTATTATTCATTTTTGAAACGACCTTCAAGTTAAGAGGTATTTTATTTTTTAACAAAAATAGAGCACTTTATCTTCGTTATTATTCGAAATTGTTTAAAATAACAGTGATTATATTCACATAAGGTACTGTAAATTTTCTAATAAAATTGTGATTGATAAATTTGAAAGTTAAAACATTTCTACTATTATACAGACATACACAAAAATTTCAGTTAATTATTTTCGAAACTTTTTTAACAATCGCTGTCCCCGTTTGAGCTTCTTCAGAAAAGAAAAAAAGAAAAAACATTTCGAGTAAAACGCGTTTTAAAGTATGACACCTTGCTTAAAGTAATGACGCCTACTTTTACTAAAACACTTGTAGTTCTTGTTCTAGTGAACGGAAAATGTTAACTTGGTGTTTATAAAAACACAAGCTAAAAAAAATTGTCAATTTTTGGCAAAATTCACAATTTTAGGGTTGTCGAATACCTTAAAATAAACTATTTTCAGTTTATTTTTCTTTCGTAATTGCTTTAATGTTGACATGACATTCCTTACGGTTAAACACATAGAAAAATCATAATAGTTTGTAATATCTTCATTATTTTTATTATGAAGCCGTCATGACATTAAAGTGGCGTTATTTCTCTTGAAGGTGTTATAAACCTATGATTGTTTTTCTCGTTTACTTAGGGACCTATCGTGACAAAAGTTAACTATCTCGAAGCGTTTTATTGCAGATGACTTTCTCGCGTGATGAAATTACTTTACCTTAAATGGATAAAAGAGAAACATTACAAATTTATCGACTAAGAAACCGTTAGTAATAAAATGTTTGTGTATACGCGGACAGGGTTTATTTTTTTCCCCTCGGTGGTCAACCATAGATAAATATGAGGACTATTTGTTGAATGTTGGTCTGCATGAAGTTTATTCTGCAGATTACCTCGCGTTGATGTATTCATTTACTATTTGTAGGGAAGAATATGGATTTTTATTTTTGAGTGAAAATTGTGCAGTTTTTAAAAAACATGTTGAATAATTAACAAAATGCTTCCCTTCACAGTAACTACGTAAGACGACTAGTGATTGTGTTATGTTTTGGGTTGTGAATTTACTTTCTATTTTTACGTTATTCAAGTTCTTATAACTCCTACTGATTTTCTTTGCGTCCCTGTCGAGCTTTTTTTTTTATTAAAAAAATATCGATTGTTTTGTCCTATTTTTTTGTGTTGCAAATATTAAATGTAAATGTATTGAGTTGTAAACGTTGTGCATGTAATTTTTTTAAAATTATTTTTAACTTTCGATGATTTAAAAAAATTGATTAAAATAACTTTTACACTTTTTTTTAAAAAAAATTCCCCTTTAGAATTGCAGAATTTTCATTTAAAACATCATACAGATGTCCATTTTGAGTCAAACCTATATGAAACTTAATATGGTACTTACGTGTTTTATTGCAACAACCACCAACTCTATTTATCACTTGCCTAGTTGGCAATCCCGAATTCCTGTGTGTCGCACGCTTTAATTTGGCATTCATGTGCTTCGTTTCATATAATGTCGCCAATTGGTTGCGATAATATGCAAGTACCCTTTAGGTAGCATATAACAAGAAAACATGTCGGCAAGCTTCAATTTTTCGAGCAGATAGTTATTAGAATGTTTTTTATTAACTCTTTATCTTGGTAATATATTTTTTAAAAATGTATATATTTAATTGCATTTATTTATGTATCAGTTTAATGAAGGAATTTTAACGAAAACATAAATCTTTTTAAATTTTAAAATATGTTTAAGATAATTTTTAATTTAAACAGCATAATTTATACTTTTAATGAATATATTTTCTGTTCCAAAATCTAACGTTGCAATCATTTTCTGCAAAGAAAAAAGAATTTGTTCGAGAATTTTTCGAATTATGGTTGAAAGCAACAAATTATACTTTATGATATTGCATACTTTATGCAAAATCTGTGAATAAAATTTTATACTATGTATATAAATACTTTTCTTTCAACCAAAAATAACATCACATGCAATTTAAATTGTTTCATTTCTAAAATGTTCAGAAGAATTGCCTGATATTGCGAATGACATTTCTTTGTTCGATATTGCGAGCTATTTCATTCTTTGTAGTACTATCTACTGTATCTCTATGTGAATCACTTATCTTCATTTTAAATTGTATTTTTTCTCATTTCTGTTTCTTAACTGCATCAATAATGCAAATATCTCTATTCTCACAACAGATATTTATTTAAATCTTTCGTGTACAAATAATTATTTAAATCATATATATACATTAAGCGTTTATCATGATGCTGATTTCCATATTTGCAAGTGTAGTTCCTGCTACGGAAACGGTTTCTAAATGTATTTCGATGTATAATTTATGTATATTTTAAATATTTAATATAGGCAATTGAGAGAGAGAGAGAGATAGAATTATGTATTTTTTGTATTTCGTATTAAAAAAAAGAAAGTTGGAAACAGATTGTTTGTGTGTGTGTGCATTATTCTTCAAACCGGTTCTGCAGGCATTTTAAACATACATATTTCATGCGTAATGTGCTTCTAATATTTGAACTGTAAATATTTTACACATTGTAAATTTTAAAAATGCTTAGCATTATTTTTTTAATTATCAAAAGCACATAAAGCTTCCCTTAAAATACAAACAAACAAAAAACATTCTTATTCTTTTAGCATTTACATCTGTAATTACAGCGAAGTAGCGAAATTTTTCAAAAATTAAGGTCCCGTACTTACTCGAATCTAATCCGCACTTTTGTTTCTCAATGTTAATGCCACTAAAAATCGGGTGCGGCTTAGAATCTAAGAGAAAAAAAATGTTGGATTTGGTGTTTACAGCAATTACATGTCCATGTGCGTATTTGGAAGTTTTTAATACTGATAACATAATTAACTATTCACTTCTTATTAGTTCTGATTTTAAATTTATTTTAATTTAATAAAATTGGATATCGACAAACCCTTTTAGACTGCTTTTAGTCTTAAATACGGTATTTTATGAATTGTTGAATACATTTTAGTGGGACATTTATTCTCTTCTATCTCACTTTGAATTTTCTCTTCTTAAAAGTTTTAAAACTGTCTTCCTCTTTTTCCCTGCTCTTTCCAATCAAGCAAACACAATAGTGAAAAAAAAAAAGCTAAGCAAATGTGTCTTTCCGAAACATTTACATGAAAACAGCCATTGGCAGAAAAATCTTGCTCGAACAACAGCCCAACAAACAAACTCTTAAAGCTAACAAACACCCTCTCAAACTAAAGCAAACACTCCCTCTTCATTTCCATTAACTAACACTCTCCCTCTTAGCATAAAAAGAATCAAAACATGCAAAACAACAAAAACACGACCTCTTCCCTTAAAGTAACTCGATATAATTTTCGCAAAAGGTTTAAACAACGATCAGACTTGAATATTCCCTTTCAAAAGACATATCTTATTCCCTAAAACAACCAGTCTGGCAAAGTAACGGTAAACACTTAGCGAAGATACTCATATGCACTATCTACTTACTTTCCAGGAGGAAAGAAAAAAAGAAACACACTAAGGGGATGCATGCAGGAAAAAAAGTAGTCAGGCGCAGTGAAAAGCCCTCTGGTTCTTTTTCCTGCAATGCACTTTCACGGGAAACCCCTGCGGCCTGTGCAGTCCTGCCTCGAATCGCATGAATATTAAATTAAATGCATTATTTATAACTTCATCATACTGCGTGAGACGACATGAGTTAGCGACGGAGGCGGCGATCTTCTTTGATGGCTAACAAGCCATGACACGCCGCGATCGGCAACGTGAAATCCTCTTTCCGCCCCAAAGTGAGCTAAAAGTGTGTAATACAATGAAAGAGAGATTAAACATTATGTACGATGGAGTGTTTCCTCCTTTTTTTATGTTGGTGATGGCAGTGTTATTATTTTGTATTCTTTTTTCCTCGGCTTTCTTCGCGGTGTTATTGTTGTGCCTTTAGAGGTTTGAATTTTTTTCCTCCTTTCCCGAAAAGCAAAGCTGTATTTTCCCACTCCTGACAAAAGAGTTTCTTTCTCTTTATGACTCTGTTGTTTTTGCAGTAAAAGCCGAGATGAGATTGTGATTTTGAATGGAAATTTAAAAGAGCACACATTCAGTATGTTGATGCATGCCTATGGAGCACTGATCAAGTTCCAGAAGATATATGTTAACATATTCAATGCAAGTTGATTTACGAATACATTTGAGAGTCGTCTTTCAGGAAAATAAACAACAACAACAAAAAGTGTAGAACTTTTATTACTGAAGAAGGAGGCATGTTTAAGATGATTTTTAAAGTATAAAATTTTATAGAAAATATATCTTGAAGTTTAAGGTTTAAATGACTGACAACTAATTTTATTTCATTTCTGCTGCAAATTTATATCATGTCTGATTTTATTTAAGATTTGCACTTGTTTTAAAATGTGGAGAAAAAGGTTAATATGTGAGTCATTTTCACTTGATGTCACAATATCGGTTTCCATGATATTTGCATATATTTTTTAAAAATTTCAAGAACTTATATTTTCAATATAACCAATGGAAAAAAAACTATTTAAACAAATTTGTTTGTTGTATACATTCAACTCTCGAAAATAGGCTTAAGGTTCATTAATAATCATTGGTAGTTTGTATTACATTAAGAAAGAGAAAATCAAACTAAAATTAATAGAAATTATATCCTTATCAAACGCATCATAATTTTTTTGTGTGATGTCATCATTCGCATAGCCCTCCGACATGAAACTGTTAAAATGCTGCTATATGTTCATGTTTTTATTGCTTATAATTGAACGAGATAATTAGTTCCAAGAATTAATCGTGGCTTAATGTTTGTTTTTGATCTGTATTTCAGAATGTTTGTATGTAAGACACACGGCGGCGTTTCGCTTTTTGCATGCATTCAACAAATCACATGGGATTCGTATTTAAATAAGTTTGAGTGAGTGTTTATTAACGTCACACTTAAAGAAACACAAGGGCCATTGGCGACGGACTTTGTAATTTTGAACCGATGTCAGGAGACGAAGACGACATCTGAACCAGCACCCCACTTTCCTAATTCCACATTATGCTTCGTGAGGATTTGAGCTACAATGATTAAGCGTGCATCAGCCTCTTTATTCGGTGTATCTTCAGTGGCATGAGGACTCGAATTGCTACTCGACGACTCTGGTCACAAATACATGACCATGACCTCTAGCCTACCACTGCTATTTAAGTATAGGTTAGCAGCATATTTATAAAAAATTAATTAATTTAAAATTTGGCTTTGACATTGATATTTACATAGAATACTGTTGAATTTTCTTACATTATTTACTGGAATTATTTACATTATTACGGACTTTGTAATTTTGAACCGATGACAAGGGGCGAAGACGACATCTGAACCAGCACCCCACTTTCCTAACTTCCACATTAAGCTTCGTGAGGACTTTGAAGCTAACATAGATTAAGCGGTGCATCGGGACCTTCTTATTACTGGACTTATTTACATTTTCGAGATGCCTGCAAGACGATTAAAGAATTCTACCACATTAGCTCGTGAAACAATATTAAGCGTGCATGCTTTTACTTGACGTATCTTCAGTGGCATGAGGACTCGAATTTGCTACTCGACGACTCTGGTCACAAATACATGACCATGACCTCTAGCCTACCACTGCTATTTAAGTAGGTTAGCAGCATATTTATAAAAAATTAATTAATTTAAAATTTGGCTTTGATATTGAAACTTACATAGAAAACTGTTGAATTTTCTTACATTATTTACTGGATATAAACTCTATTGATTATATATATTTTTTTACTTTTATCACACACACACTCACACACTTATATATTATAAATTATTATCCCTTACTTGTTAAAAATTATTTATAACTGTTTCATTCCCGCCATGTATAATTCCAAATTCTAACTTTATTATGCATTCTAATATTATTCAACATTAAGTAAGCATAGCATATTGTCATTTAAATGAAATATTAGTTAAATATTGTTTTGTATAATTTTTAAAAAATACTATTTTTTCATTCTCATAACATACAGGCTTTAACACGTTACGATGCTTTAGTGAAGATTGTAGTTCGAACGGAAATACTTCAATTTTTGAACACTTACTTGAATCTATAGAATATTTCAATAAATAAAAAATAGTATGTAGATGGCGTTAATTAATTAAAAAATCCCAAGCTTTAATTAATTATTTAAATCAATTCAGTAAATTTATATATAAAAATAATTCATGGCTTTGTTACTTTTTAGCTTTCTCTTTATTTTAAACTTTTATTTCACCACAGTGTAAAAATTCTTCTGATATATTTATATTTTTGTTTTAACGGAAACACCTGAATGTAAAAATAAAAATTCAAGGCTATCATGTTCGAAATTATTTAAAGAATTTATCTGCTTAGAAATGAATCTTGAAAAGTTTTAAAAAACTCTTAGAAAAATTTAAAAATGCTTTTTGATATAACGTAAGTAAATTGAGACTTCAATACATTTTCCCCTTACTTCTTTTCATGATTGTGCAATTTATACATTTTTCCTAATGTTTTAAGCTAGATTTCTTAAAATTTGGTGACGTATTAATTCTTGTTTTGGAGTACATATTTTATTTTATTTAAATTCATATACGCATTGCATATTTTAAAAAAATTAATCAAAAAATATTTTAATAACGTCTAAGAAGAGTTATAGTAAATAATTTTATTATTCGTTAAATAATTGTCACTTTTGTGAACGGAGTTTATAATTTCAAATTTTAATTCTCTTTATGATTCTCGAAACGTTGTAAACACTTTTGTGATACTTTAAACGTGACACGTTAATTTTTGAGAGAATTGTAAATTTTTTACGTACATATATAATTTTCATGACGTTAGTTTTTTGAAATGTACAAAAGCACGTTATGAGGACAGAAATTTTAAAGCAATGAAAACCAAATTTCAAATATGATTAAATTTTATAGTTCTTTACATTCATATTTTGGGTGGTCCTAATTTTTATTCATTTCACTTTTTAAAGTCTTCTTTCATGTATGATTAAACAGCTCCTTAAGATTTAAAATTCAATTTTTTTTATAAATTAACTGATTTTATTTAAATAGGAAATGAAGAGCAATGATTTTTTGGATTGAATCATTTATTATATATATATATAAAGAAATGAATGTGTGTAGCAGGGTAATGTGTTCATGAAAGAACCCTACAAATGCTATTTAAATTGTAACTTTTATACGAAAGGATTATCAAAAGCAATTTAGTACATATGTTTGATTCTTTTATTATTAATAAAATGTATTTTTTAAATTATACTATTAATATCTAGTATCATCTTCAGAACAAGAGAAAAAATCCTTTTGAATTAAGGAAATTCATTTTGGAACTGTAGAAAAGTACTCTCTCTTCCAATTTCTTAACAGAAAATGGCACTAGATGATTGGAAAAATTCAAATTGATAAATTTTTGCAGTTTATTCACTTATTTCATTTTCATGCATCTATGTGCTTCATATCCTTTTTAATAACGTTTCCTAGTCCACCTCCGATATTCCCACCGATTTTTTGTGTAATAAAAGAGATACAAGTATCTTTGAAGATTTTGTTAGGGAAGGAGAGGAATGGATTGTGCTTTTAATTAATGTCTGTAAAATATTTGTATAAAAGTTGATGAAAATGGAAATAATTTCTTATGCTTCTATATAAAAAGGCTTTCTTGCGGTTTCTTATATTTTCTTTCATATATTTTTAAAATTAATTATTTCAATGTATTATTCAAGTAATATATATTCGTTTAATTTGAGTGCAGTTTTTAGTTTCCCAGTTAAAATTATTTACCTCAGTGATTAAGAAAACTTCCTTAGTAATTCGATTTTGTATTACACTTAAAAATTACATTTATAGTCTTAGTTCTCTAAAAAATTATTTTGTAGTATTTTCTTTTTTCTCATTTCCAATAACATAATTTTTTTTTTATCAGACTTCCTTTGAATGTCTCTGCTTTGAATTAATCTATTTTACCAATCACAAATTCCATCTACGAAGAAACTCTCAACAGTAAATTGAAAAAAAATTTTTGCTACTATTGAAGTCATAATGAAGAAGACCTTGATGTAGAATTTAATGTTACACATCACTTTGCACGAAACGCAAATTAATTCTCATTAAGTGCCGAAACACAGGAACAACAAAATAAATTAAAAGCCATTTTAAAGAAGAGACAAATTTATCCTACACTTCAGCTTTGCCGCAAAGAAAAGGAACCGACAAAGATCGTTACTTAATTAGATCTCACGGCCAAAAAGATGTGATCTTCCATCCCTAGATCACAGTTTGCCGTGTACCCCATAAACAATAAATAAGTTAATTAAATTGTATATAAAAGAGAAAAAAATGGAACGATGAGAGCTCTTATTGTATGCGTTTGTGTATGTATTTGGTAATTTTAATCAAGTAATCCATTCGCTAAAACGGAGACGAAGTAATTAAAGCAGCATTAAACAAATTACCGTAAAGTTACCCGTAATCCTTCACTACAAGCGACTTCGGAAGTGGAAGGTAGGGGGCCAGGAGAATCACCAGAGAGGGGACGGAAATACAAAAGAGGGTTGGGGTGGAGTAAATAGGAGATGCCGGAAATTTTATCGAGTCCGGGTCCGGAGGTAGCAAGCGATCTCCCTCTCATCAGGGCTAATCAAAGCCCAGAGACGAAATTAAATTGAGTTCCCCGGTTCGTGCAGTAACTCATACATCCGTGAGCGGAAGAGATCACAGGAGAGAATGGATGCTGATGATTTCATGGGGGTGTTGAAAGGGGGCTGCAGGGAGGCTTTTAGGAGGGCTTTTGGAAATAAGCGTGTACTGCCGCTGACTGTGTTGTTCGTATTCCCCATAGTTGGGTGTTGAGCATAAAGGCAAAGATTTCGATGGGATGTGACGGTCTGTTTTGAGCGCGAATTACACAGTATCTGTTGCTCGCGACTCTTTGTTCGTTGGGGAAGTGTTAAAATGAGACAGATTGCGTTCTAAGTGTAATTGTTCCTTTTCTTTTGGGGCGTGATATAGGGTAGGTATGTGCAGAACTTTTTGATAATGGAAGAAGAGCCCATTAAGATTTTAGGGGATTGAAACTAGGAGATTCGATAGCATCTGCTTAGTCTTCGTCGAATGTTCAAGAATGCCTTAGAAATGTCTGTAAATGTAATTTCAATATTTAAAAAAAATTATTACTGTATTTATTCGAATTTATGCCGATATTTTTTCCCCTAATGTTAAAATGCTGTTAAAAATTGGGGGGGGGGGGCTTACAATCTAAGGTGGAAAGATTCGTCGTATAAGGAAAATTGAACTTGACACTGATGATTAAAGCAATTACAGGTTAATGTATATATTTAGAAGTTTTTAATACTGATAATATAAATTAATTATTCACTTCTTATGAGTTCTCGGTTTAATTTTTAAAAAAATGTCTTATAAATACTGGACGTTGAGATAGAGATTATCATCTTTAGATTATTTTTTTCCCCACAAAAACATGCTTGCATTTCAGGGTGGCTTAAAATTGATGGTGCCTTAGATTCGAATGAATACGGTATTTCCTGTTTTAATTGTATGTTTTGCATTAAAAAATGCTAAAATTTAAAAAATACTACCAAGTTTTAAACAAATATTTAATGAGTTTATTTAATTCGGTACTAAACTGTTCTCCCTTTCTTCGCAATTTTTCAGTTTACTGAGATTAGCAATAATCGAATGGTATTGCTGCACATCGAAATGTTGAAAGCTGTAGCGATATTTGCGATATAGCTTTAAAACAGCTAATCCAAATAAATTAAATAATTCTATACTTTTGGTGAAGAAAAACTTTTCGATCTGCCATTGTTTTGAATTTTAAGATCAGTTTGAAATAAATTATATGTAAACTCTCCTAAGGAGTTTTTCAGAACAATAATGATAAAAACTAGTTGTGTTGGTTTCTTATTATATAAAAATATGAACCAATTTGGACTCCAAGGCTTACATATATGGTGCAATTCCAGTTCTTTATAATCGAGTTGTAATACAATTTGCAGCTTTAAAAAATAATAAATAGGCCCTTGGCTTTTTCGTTTAAGTTAGGCATACGACTAATAAAGCTTTAGTCGTACTAGTTCATGAGATATATAGCATTAGTTTTATTATAGTTATAGCATAACCATAGAGCAGAAACTTAAGTAGAAAAATATTAATAAAGTCAAATGTGTGTATTTCGACATAAATTTTTCAAACTATCGTTTCACAACTCATTTTTTCCTTTAAAACGCAGTCCACCAAAGAAATATTTTCATTTTTAGAACGGATCATGTTAATCAGTTGTCCCTATAAATAGGCAAGGGCGAGAAATAATTTTGAAAGATATTCTAGTATAGTTAACATCATTTGAGTATTTTTTTCACTTTTCATTCACCTATAAATATTTTTATTTCTTTGTATATTAGGTCTTCTTTGTGGTTTACTTATAAACAACTAAAAAAATGGATTTATAGTTATTTTTTAAAGTTTCTGGAAGTTTAGCATTTTCTTTACATACATGTCATATAAAAATGTTTATTAGGGTGGATCACCGTTATACGGAGAAAAACAATTATTAATAATCGATAACTATCTTTACGGTAAAGATTTTCTATTTCAGTGCTCCCCAGCCGCCAGTTCGTGGATCAAATAGTACCGGGCTACTTAAAAAACATTAAAATATTTCCATTGTATTTACTATGTTGTATTTCTCTCAGATTTGCGCGACTTTTTATGGAAATCACTTTATATTCCTTGTTAAGTCACTTTATATTCATTTTTTATGTTGCTGTATTTTATTCTGAAGGCATATATTTAAAATAAAATTAAATCAGAATTGTTAAATCAGAACAATCTCCTAAAATATAAACTATCAACATCCCCTGCTCAGCGGGACACGGTTAAATTATCAAATGTTGACCGGTTCATGCCTATGAAAAGGTTGGAGAGCATTATTCTATGGCATGGAGATAAGGAAAAAAATAATTAGATAAAACAATTTCAAAGTTTTATATTGCCGAAAGGGATTGAAATGTTGACATATTTTAAAAAAATGGATAAAGTATTATTTTTGGGCAGATTATTTTAGAATCGAATTAAAATAAATAACCAAAAGCGATGATAAATAGTGATTACTAA
The DNA here is from genome assembly GCA_019973975.1 of Trichonephila clavata. NCBI lineage: Eukaryota > Metazoa > Arthropoda > Arachnida > Araneae > Nephilidae > Trichonephila > Trichonephila clavata. The sequence continues at coordinate 20,958 of BMAO01006088.1, read as the reverse complement.
ATAGTGAATAATTTAGTATACACATTGCAACATTACGTAAACCCAGCTATTTCACCCCACACCGTCGAGTAAGTTCGATCCAAGCTTTTTGTCCTTTTTCCGCTTCATCGTGCACTGATTTTATTAAGTAGGTTTTATTTTTTTTAAATCATTACTAAAGAAGCTGTTAAATATACCTGATGTTCTTTTTCTTTTAGCTATTTAGTAGGTGTCCCCTCATCAGAATCAATTTTAAAAAGTACTAAAAAATACTGTTTCCGCTATAGTAATTAATGGACTGTATATTTTAACAAATTTTAATAAGCGAAACGGATCCCAACCATATGGGATCGATATACTTTTCTAACTGAATGCAAAAGGTTGCAACAGTTGGCTGGGAGCAAATCTAAACAAAGGAATTATCGCCAACTGGCGGCAACAAATACCTATTTTGCTTTAATAAAAATTACTTTGACTTTCTACTATAAAAAAGCTCAAATGCCTAAATCTCATTTCCCTTGACCAGTATTTATGATAAAAATTAATTTCCTGATTTTATTCTTTCCTTCATCTTCATGCCAGAAAACATCTTTTTCGCATAATTAGGATTTTAAATTCTGGAAAAAAATTGCTCCACTCTCTTTTTAAGTTCATATTGTATGAAAATTTTAAAAAAAACTGTTTTATTTATTATATTTTATGGGGGGGGGGATATTAAAATACTGAGATGGCTGAAATCACGTTTATATTATGCATACATATATTACACGTTTATGCATACATATGTATACACGTTTATGCATACAAAAAAACACGTATAAAATAATATGTTCTAAGAAATCTCAGAAATATAAACAGAAAACATTGAAGGAAATTGAAAATTAGTTCAAGGTCAATGCACGTTATTATGAGTGTATGAATGCTAGAAGTATATACTTCTACTTTTTTCAATTGATAATTTTATAGAATGTCCGGGGGGGGGGGGTAAAATTTCATCATATCAGAAAAAGTACTATCATGCAGTACCAGACATATATATTATAAACGTATGCATGCATAATATAAAACGTGTATGTATTTGTACATATACATGTATGCATAAACGTACATTTCTTTTTTCGTCCTATTTCCAGATGTTCATTTTGGAATTATTCACGTCAATATTATTATGTAATTTTCTTATATATTCCCAGTTCTTTAATTACATTAACCTAAATAATATAACAGCTTTCGTTATTCACGCAAAAAAAAATTTTCTAGTTAAAAAAAATAAGGAAAAATGAAATTCATGAAAATGAAATTGTGTCACATACCTTCAAACAACATTGCTTTGTCATTTGCATCGTTGCCACCTGTTGAATATTTTCATAACAAACAAGAAAAAGAGACGGGAGCGAACAGATGTTTCAAATTTGTTACCAGGTGTTATGATTCTCAGCCCCACTCCCTTTCTCCTCACCCCTCTTCTTCGCCCTGAAGCTCGAGAAAAAGCGCCACCTAGCTGTTTCTTATCGTTTTCTGCTTACGATTCCGAAGTGATTTGTTTTGAGGTGTGTTGTTTCTCACACGCTTAGCCAAAGGTCTGTCAAAATTTATGGCTCCCCATTGTGTGTTGTGATTTTGTGATGTAATATTTCAAGTAAAAATTATTTTTACTTGTTGATGGATGGAATACTTATTATTTTATTATTTCAATAGAAATCGAACATGAAAGCATTTTATTACATTTATAGTCTACTAAATATGGATTTTTTTTTTAAAAAATTAATTCGGGACAGATTGCCGAAATAATACTTTTAATAATCGTTTGTTGCAGAAGGATTTTTATAAAAAAAATTAATTGTGACCCAAATAAAATAAAAATTGCTTATCAATGTGTCATCATGAAATGTTTTAGTCACATCGGAAATACTGCAGTTTTATCAAACTAAATATTTAAGCAGTTTAATTTTCTAGTATCTGGATTCCTTTTTTATTTAAGGGAGTCAGAAGTATATTTCAGAGGCCAGTTATATATAACATATATCACATAGATTCAATTTATGTGCTTAGTTTGATTTTAACTTTAAAAGCCAGCTGTTCTATAAATTTAAATATTTGCACAAAATTTTAAAAAAATTATAAAATAATAATAATTTTATTATAAAATTATCATAATGCATATTTTTTAAACTTGGTGAACTATATGTTTTTTCCCCTGTATTTTAGTTTAAACAACATATAACGTATCCAGAGTTTTTCTCCGATCTTCATTTAATATAAACGATTCAAAAAACTAAACATATGTGGAACATTTTGACTAATAGATGAATAATGCTCTAAGTAATACCCTAATTTGAATTCTTCTAGTTTTCGGTTTCTCTTAATCTTTTTATGGTGTGGGAAATTAAAATTTTGTGTGTATAACAGTCAATGAAGTGTTAATGTGATAATGAGCAAAACTTTGATAGATTGAAATATTTTTTTATTTGGGGATAATTTAAGGAACTGATTTAACAAGTGCATATGGAAAACAAATTGAGATTTTTTAAAAAAAGAAAACTGTGTTAGTTAAAGTAAAGATTTGTACTCTTATATATATATACATATATAATTCCCAAAAATTTAATAAAAAGTAGTTATTAATTGAATTGAAAAATATATGATGAAATATATTTATGATTCAATAGAAAAATTTGATTAAAAGCTAGTGTAATAAAACGCTGAGCTTAAATGTAACAAAAACGATTTTTTTACTGAATTCAAACTAGAAAAAAAGTTCTCATCCATGAGTATCCCATGTATCTTTTAATCAAGTTTTTATTTATTTTACTAAATATGCGTGACCTTGAACTTAAAATTTTAATATGTTCCAAAGAAATCACTAGCATTCTATTCATTTACGAAGAATACTCAAGAGCCAAAGAAAGAGTTTGCTTTGCGCTCTATGCTCTTTTTTTATTATTATTGAAATATCCCGAGTAGAAACTCTTGATATCCGGAGGAAATCGAGGTATTCACTCGGTCGAAAGGCTGCGCCATAGTATCCTTTCAACGATTATTTTATTACGATTTCCCGGGACACTGAAATTCAATTCCTCAGCTTAATAGATGCTTGCCTCTCAAAAATCCTGTTATGCGCGCAACAATGATTTCTTGCGAGGATCAAACCGATTTGCGGTAAGGGACCACTGCGGTTTTAGAATACGAAATATTTCTTTCCCCATCTGGCATTTGGCGGAAATGTACTCCTTTCTTTATGATCTGACGATAGAAAATGGCCCAATATAAAATGCAGAATATAACTTTTTCCCAGCATAATTCTAAGAACTACTATTGATGAACAGGGAGTACTACTGTATTTCGAATGCGTTAATTGCTTATTTTGAATGTTTCTCAACATTTCGTTCAAATTTTATAATTTACGCCATTTTTATGACTCTAAAAATAATTTTAATACCAATGTCTAAAATAATAGCTCATAAATATAAGATTATAATATTCATTTGATTATAACATAAAACGGAAAATATAATGTTTACTCTTTAGAGCTTTGTTTGGAAATCTTACCGTACATTCAAAGCTTACTTTTCAACATTTTAAAAGACTTATTTTTCTTCATTATTATTATCTTGAATTCTTAGATATTTTTCGCATTTAAATTCTGGGTCATCACGCTAACACTTAAACATGATCCGTATTTTTATTTTTGAAGTTATTTTTTTGTTTATAAAGTGCCTGCAAAAGGATTAATAAGAGAAATCACAAATATTTATTATATATATATATATATATATATATACATATACAAATATATCTCTGTGTCTATAAAAAAAACACGTCCACACATATGTATGCGCATATCCAATACATATCTTAAATACATATACAGTTAAATACGTTTGACGCGAAAACGCCGAATACAAAATATCGGTTAACACAAAATAATACAACGATCCAGACAAACTACTATGTTCTTTCACGCACCCCCCTCTAAACGCGAAATGAAATTAAATAACACGAGGTTCCCTTCTGAAAATGAACAAAATACGGAAAGCCCCAGTCGCACAGTATAGATTTAAGAGGGGTGTGAAATCAAAGAGAGGTGGTTTCACAAGTTTCCTAGAAAAAAGGCTAATTTAGCTTTGAAATACCGTTGGAATAGCGTATGACATGAGCCAATTTGGTTTATCTAAGCTATTTTTACACCCTCCACCCCTACAAGCTCAACACAAAAACGTCTCATCTCTCACCAGTTGGCTTTGGAATTCGGTGATGAGTGCATCGCAGTGTAAATAAAAAGTATTGAGTTTGTTTCGCGTTCCTTTTTATCTTTTCATTCTCTATTTTAGAAGATTTTTTTTACGATCCCGATCACAAAGAGCTCTCTCAGGGAAAAAGCAAACTTTTGTTTCGTTTAAAATAAGGATGGAGCTTCTTCAGACTGTTCATCAAAAACGGATGATATAAACGGAAATCTGTAAAGATTTCGGTATTGCTAACTCTAAATTATCAATAATAATTAAAAAAGAGCAAATTAATTATTAATTACATACATTTATGAAATGTATGCATATATACATATCTATGTAAATAAAATATACTCCAATAAACTTAATTTTGATGAATATATGTTTTTGTTTTATAATATACTTTAACACGAAAAAAGTATCTCAGTTCCCTCAGTTTGACGCTAAATGATTTTCACTGTACGTTGACATAAAATAATTGGTTCAACCATTTGAAAACGGGCACCAGATTCACCTGCATTTTCTTATGTTTAACAATTCCAATGCATTTAATTTTTATGTAAATAATACGTTTTCATTTTCACTTCCCTTTTTTTTAATCACCTTTTTCTATAAAGTATATAGAAAAGGATCCCAATCTTTAATACTTCGACCTGTAAAAACAATAAGAAAATTAACGAAATGAATGTCTTGGACATAGTTATTTAATTTATTTTGTATCGATTTAAATAAGTATAAACCGATTAAAATAAGTAATATACATAAATAACAAAAGTTATTTAAAATGTTTCGGTTTTTACACGTTACTTTTGTGAAGGTGATTAACTCTCTTAATTATGAACATTAAGAGATAGTGAAAAAAAAAAGATTGTAATTTTATAAAAATTTAAAGTCGATTTTGAGGTTAGCTATTATAAAAAATAGAGCCAGGAGCTCTATATAATTTTTTTTGGTTATCTTTCTAAATAATGTATGAAAATTATGAATACATTAATAATATTAACTAGATACTCTTGAAAGATTTTCAAGTCGTATACACCTTTCGAGAAAAGTTTTTTAAAAAAAACAACTTATTCCTGATTTTTTAACCTATACATCTAGTATGTATATTTGATTAATATAGTTTCCTTTTATGAAATGTTTTAACAAACGAAACATATATTAAATATCTACTGTAGTTGGTTTGTCGCTCGTCTTTTGCATCTTCGGTTGCGGGTTCGACCCCGGCCCAAGGCAGTGGATTTTCATGATGCAGAACATCGACAGCGTCCTTGTCGCATGAGTATGCGGCATGTAAAAAATCCCTGAGTACCCGTTTGGCTTGGGTGTTTTCGTCAAAATTAAACTCCTAAGTACAATCCGCATCGTCAGAGATCATGTGCAGCCGTCTGGGGAGGAAACTGGGCTTCAAAATTAATTGCGGCAATTCGCATTGCCTATATGGTGCTACACTAAAAAGTGATATCAGCTCCTGGGGAATGTACTGGCTCTGAAAAGGTAAAAGTACCAATCCGCAGCCACATTAGAGGGGGGGGGATATCTAGTGAGTTGTATTGTCAATGGGTAAAAATTTAATGCCAGAAGAAAATTATGTACCACTTTTGTGATATACTTATATTTATATATATATATATACTATCGAAATATATATATATATTGTGTCGAAATACCCGCCGAATTTTTTTCATTTATGTAACACATTGTTTATTAATAATATTTTTTATCTTTAATTTACTAAGTATTTGCCATAATTTATTCTCTGGATGTCCCACGTTAGTATATGTCACATTTTTTATTTAATGTTACTCGTCAAGTTTGATTAAATTATATATTTTTGTAGTGGTAGATAAGGAGCGTGAAGTTTATAAATCATCAACGAATTTTTAAATTTAATATTTTATATTTTTAATTTAAAACACTTTCTAATTTAGCAATATTTTCCATATTTTAGAGATTTTACATTTTCCGTAATTTTAGTTCTTACGTAAAAGCATTAATGTGTAAAAAAATTGTTTTTCGAAATAATAAATTTTATACTCTGTTTATTGGGTCTTTTGTAATTGTGCATACTTTCGAAATAGGATGAATAACATTGTTAACTTTTTTGTGATTTAATCACTTACCTAGTAATGTATAATTTCAATTTTTTTACCATTAAGTGATTTAAAAAGCGTTTTCCTGTGAGTTTTAATTAGCTAAATATTTTATCTGGTGATTTAAAAATTGACGTCAAGTTAAATACAAATAATCAACGAAACAGAAGCTGAATATCACATGATTAATTTTATTTGCATTGTATCAATATTGGCAGTATATGCAGGTTTTTCATTGAAAATATGATCCTACTGAAACTTGGTTCAACTAATCAGTTTGCCGATTTATCTGATAACTTATATTGGGACAGCTGTTGTTTGACAATTGGTAATTAAAATATTAACACTCGAACTCTTCGTATGTTTTTTTTTCTCAACTCGAAGAGGCTCATAAGTATGTTAGAGTATGTTGATGTATGTTGTTAGTTAATGTAAAGAGGCTTGATGTATGTTGCAAGATAGGATCTAATATTGAAATTTTGGTTAAAATTGGCTTTTGAACATACAACATTTTTACTATAATTTAAGTGATACAAATTAGCGTGTAGCTTCCTTTTGTATGTTGCAAATTTCGTTTGAAAAACAAATCTTGTACATAAATTATAAATATAATATATAGAATTATATTATGAGAAATTAACAACTTTCGTTTTTAGTATTCTTATCTTCAATTATATTGTTGCATTTTTAAAAATTTAAATTAACTAAATTTTAATTAAATAATTTAATTTTTTTTACATCTATTACACAGCGGAAACCTAAAAAGAAAGGTTCGAGAATATTTTTTTTCTTTTTTAAAGAATTTTGTTGCATGTAAATGAGAATTTTCCATAAAAGTTATAAATTAAAGTTTTTTTTTTCATTTTCTAATCTTATTATAGGGTTCTTGCAAAAAGTGAAGGATTTTAAAAAATAATTAATCGATTATTTTTCCTCTCATTTAAATTTACTTATTGCCTATATAAATTGAATATAAAAGAACCAATATCATGATAATTTGTGGTATTTTTATTAGTAATATTATATTGACTGTTAGAATGCCAAAATACAATTACGGAAAATAAGTATGTTCTGAATTTTCAAAATAGTGTTCTTTTAGATTTTTTTTTCATTTTATCTATTAAAGCATCTTAATTTGTAATCACTAATATAATTGCAGGCATTAGTCATTATATACACCACGGTTGAACATATTTCTCTAGGCTGCTTTTAAAAATCGCATAAAATTTCAAGGAAAACAAACTCAGATTGAATTTGCATTTATCTCGTGAAGAATTTTTAATTTTTATGTGGAAATTCATTTTTATCAAATTAAAGATCATAAATATTTCTCCTTCGAAATCCTTGGTATGTCCAAACACGTGTATTGTCATCTCTTCACATTAGCTAACGCTGAATGAAATATAATGAATAGATGATAGCGCAGAAATTCTTGTTTTCGTAAGAACAAAGCGCTCATCAAAATCTGTGAAGCTGAAGTAATAGATAAATCTTTGTTAACTTAGGACTCTGTAAAGAACGCTAATGGTTCTGAATTCAAAAGATTATGTGTAATGCTTCGAAAAAACTAATAACTTGGCAGGTTTCTGAAGGAAACGTTTTTTAAAAAAGATTTCGTTAATGAACTTTTGAAAAAGTTAAACCCCAATTTCTCGCTTAAATTTTTTTCCCGTGCTCATTATTTTTATTTATATTTCTTCGAATAATAATAAGAAATAATTCCCTAAAAATTATCAAGTTACGGAGAATTGTCCAACAGTGTACATATGTGTAAATTGAACAGCTTTGAGGTAAAGTTCTTAAATATTAGCTGATTAAATTTAAAGCGAGTACAAGAAACATTAAAATTACATAAAAAGTTCTATAAAATGAATTAATATTCGTTAAATGTCATGTCATACGTTGCTGACATTATATTTTTTTTTAAATCAAAAATAAATTTTTTAAATTTTTTTACAAATGATATCTATAAAGGAATTAACTGACCATATTTTCTAAAAGTGCTGTAAAATTAATTAGTCAGAATTCCATTCATTATATAAACTAAATTGGCCTTGGGTTCTTCAAAAATTAATGTGAATCGTGCAAAGTTCTTTGAGGATAAAACTTATTTTCTTTGCTAAAAAAACATCCTTAAATTTGATTTCATCAAATATAATAGAATCAAATTTTATAACTGTTACCCTCTTTCTCAATTTGATAAAAATTATATGGAACATCCTATCTGTTATTTGAAGTATATAATTATATTATTATTAAGTATGGATTTAGATGAATAAAGAGTTATAAATTTTATGAACAGAATATTATTATTTCCTTTTTGAATTAGTTTTGTTCTTTCTGCATCGATATATGACGAGGTTTTACATGTAGGGAACTTCATGATATATATATATATATATAAGTTTTCTCTGTTTCTTCTTCTTCTTCTTCTTTTTTTTACTTTTCAAACTAAAAAAAATTATTTGCAGTTTATCGTTTTTAAAATAGCAAATAGCTCTCTCCTCTTTCATGCTCACTTTTAATTTTTCAAACTATCTAACTAAATTTCTACACTATACATCTTTATACTTCTTCAATTCTTCAAGTTTTCAAATTACCCTTTCTTGTTTCTAAATTTTTAAAATTAAAAGAGGTTTCTTTTTTTTTTAAAAAAAATTGCTTATAGATTTTATTATTCTTTGAAGAAGTGAAAAAAAAACTACCATAACTTAATTTTATGCATAATGTATATTTAAAGAGGTTATGAAAAGTTAAGTTACACCAATGTCGAGTTATATAAGAAGAAGAATTAGTAAAATAAATAGTAATTTTTTTCAGTGTGCCTAGTTGTATTTAGAACTTTAAAAAATATATCCACCCACTTTTATATTATTTATAATGAATATCATAATGTTTGTAGGTGTAAAATCGTGGCTTAGTCATGAGAAAAAGATTAATTCAAAATGATATTCCGCCTAAGAACGTCATGAGAAATATTAAGGCTCATCCGCACAATGGACATTCCAATGGTGTGATATAGGCATTTAATGAATGAAATACTAGTGTCACACTCCATCAATGGCCATGATTTAAATTCATAAGAGAGCTTAAAATACTACTACAAAATCATTAACAAACCTTCCAGCATTTTCCCTTACATGATTATTTTTAAAATGTCACACGCAGTAATTTAATAAAAATATCTAAAACAATATCATATACATAAAAAAAAATATTTTTTAAAAAATTAAAAATTGTAGGCACGTAATTGTTTTTTCAGGAAACTATACTGAAACTATAAAGTATTTAATTTTAATTAAATACTTTATAAAAAAATAGGAAAAAAAAAAGCAGATTTGCTAATTCTATTTGTTAATTGCATTATTTATTAATATTTGGTTAAAAATCATCATATTAAAAATTAATTTATTGTATTTGCTTATTTTATCCGTCAAAAACGTTATAGAACATTATCTCAATAGAAAAATAAATGTAACGTCTTTTAAAAGTCAATTTCTCTGAGCTGCCAGCTCTTTGGTGTCGAATATTGTCCTCTTCTTAAAGGTATGGGGGTATTTTCTTCTGGACTCTCCAGAAAAGGTTGAAAAAGTCTCCTGGTCCCCTTTGTCGTGACAAGATGAGAGCCGATAGGCAAATCTCCTTTTCCTAGTCAAAAAAATCCGGCAAATCCATTTTGAATGGGTAACGAGGGTCTGCTTAAAGAGAAAACCGGGTAAATACATTACCATCGCCGAACCGAAAATGATCGATAGAGTCATCTTTAATCTAATTTATCCTTTGTGACGTCACACCACGACCTGACTCACACCACCCCATCCCATTTTCCGTGCTGCTGAAGCCAGTAATATGTAATCTCTATGCAAGCATCCCCGAGTAGTGTTGTATATCTGCTGACCTTGTCCCTCTCGGGATATGGCCAGGTAGCAATCCACTCTCGCCACTCACCATACGAAACAAGGGTGGATAAATTGAGTTGTTGCGAATACTTGCTGGATAATATTTTCAGATGATTTCTGCATTCTTCTTTTGAGTGTCACCCCCACTCAATTTCTTTATTTTTAAATATTCCCCCTCCCTTTTGTAGAGTGCATCTTTTTTTTTTTTATTGGAGTGAAAATTTACAGTAGAAAGAAGGAATTTGAGATGGATAAGTTGCAATGCAACGCGATTTTTTTTCCTTTTTAGATATTTATTCCTTTTTCTTTCTTTCCTTATTCTCTTCAATAAATAATTTGGATATTTTCTCTTGTTTGAGTTTTGGTGGGAAGTGTTTTGGAAGAAACGAAAATATTGCTGACTGCCATTTTATACTTTGTCTAAAATATTTCCATTTAACAGAAATATTTATTAAAGATGATGATCAAGTTGTATTCTGGTAATTATAGTGAAAAAAGCTCTGTAATTATTAAATTAGAAATTTATTTTGAGGTTTTCTTCCTTTAGTAAAGATATTCTAGCTGCTAAAGTTAAAAAAAGACCAATTTAATCTTCAAAGTAATTGTTTGTGTCCTTTCCTTAGGAAAATAGGTTTTGTGACTTTATTTCTATGATTTCAATGATTTGTATCTCATTTTTAATCGGATAAGAAAGGCATTCGCTCATTTTTTGTTGGTAATTTTTCTTATGAAACGTAATATAAAAATTTATGTATACAGAACATATGAATTCATTTGTAATATATTCTTAAGAAAATAAAAGTAAGCTATGTAAAAATAAAAAATATGATATATTAACGAGTAAGTATTTTAAAAAAAACCGCGATAAAAAAAAGATAAATAATTTAATTTTAACGGCAATAACAACTTATACTTATATACCCTCTTTATAAGTATTTGTGGAACTATTGTTAGTTAAAAACATTTTAAAGTAAAAAAAGCAAAAAATGAAATGAAATTAATTTTAAATCGGTGTTTTGTTTTAAGCATATTTGTTTAAATGATATTCTTAACGATTTCTTTGTGTGTCGTTTTAAACAATTTGTTTTAAAACATTTTTTGATTATTGACATATTATAAACTTGATACTATAATGAAAAATTGAAATAAATTTTTAGATAGACATTTTATTTTTACAATTATTTATTGCAGATTTATTGTAGTTTAGAATTGTTTTTTTTTTTAAAGACTGGTTGGGAAAATGTAATGTGTTGTTTTTCTAAAACATAAACTAAAATGACAAAATATTTGAAGAAAAATTTAAAAGCTTATATGAAATATATTTTTTTCAGTAACATTTAAATAAATTCTGAATTATTTTATGGATTTTTTTCTCTGAATATATTTGAAAATATTATCTATTAAGTGAGATTTTCCATTATTTTAAAAACACATTGCATTACTGTAAATAAAGATTAACCTAAAATACCGCACCACAGAGATGGCGAACCAATGGCACGCGTGCCACAGATGGCATGCGACACAATATTTTGGGCACACCGTCGTTCAGAATAACAAAGTTCACGATGAATTATTATGAACAAATGCGAGTGATCGGTGAAAGGGTGGTGGGGATTTGATTTCAAACACATTTGACTATTTGAAGAAGCTGGCTTATGCCATTTTAATCATATTTTAATCTCCCTAAGCTTCTGAGTCATTATTTTCAGAGATGAATAACATTAAAGACTCCCTAAGAAACCGTTTGGCAGATGACTCCAATTCAGGATGCATTATGCTAAAAGTAACATCTTACAATCCTAATATAAGTTATTTGTCATCTAATCTGCAACAAAGAAGTCACACTAATGTTACTTTTTTTAAAAATTTGAGTTAACGTATAACTAAAACATTTTCTATTATACACTGCAAAATGTATTTTTCATAGTAAATAAAGAATTTTGAGTTTTTGTACGTGTTTAGTTTTATAATTTTCCCAATAATCACAAGTCAAAATTATTTGAAGGCACGTCTATACATTATTAAATATTTCTTTAGAAAAAATGGCACGTTGATCCATAAAGATTCGCCATCCCTGGTATAGACGAATGAAATATAAATATAAACAGTTTTATATAACAAATATAATCCCATAAAACGATACTTTTCCATTAATCCTTTTAAGGGAACTAATAGTTTTTTAATGCTTAATTACTATCTACATTATCTCCTAATTTTTTTTTCGGTTACGCATATTTAATTCTTGCTCCATTGGTCTGAGGTTTTCCCTAAGCTTCAACTAAATCTTCTCGGAAACAGTTCTCAAAATCCCTTCGTACGAGATTAAATAGAGGGGGAAAAAAGTTCTTCTCTGCCTCTGAACGACTGTTATTAAAGACAAGAATTTCACAGCTATTTCCACACACGAATGCGAAGGATAAAAAAAGCGTAAAAGATGGAGGATGTAGAAATCCCTTATCCGGATCAGAGAGATCGTGGAATAACCGTGCTTAAAATGCTTCTCGCATCGCATCTTTTATTCCATCCGCTTCTTTCTTCTGACTGGAGGGAAAAGGGGGTTGATTGCTTTAGGTTCTTCAAGTTTAGTTTTCTGGTTGTGGAAGTTTGTTTGGTCTAAGCTGTCTAGTTGAGCTTCTGTGAAAAGTTTGAGACTAAGCGCTTGGCAACCTATATGTTCCTAAGGTTTCGGAAATTCTGTGGAACACATGTACTTCTGTGTTGGTTGCTACGAAAAATGTTTCATCGGATTTCGACATTAAGAAAGGTGTTTTTCCCTTTACTTTAAAATTGATGTCAACTAGGTTTTTTACCATTGGAATTTTCTATTGGTGATTGATATCTGCTTATAAAGAGCGACGTTTTATCTTTTGTTTCAAACAGAGTTAAACTATACACCTATGGAAAACATAATTAACAAAATTTAAATAGCATAATAATGGTGCTTAAATTTTTTTGAATGTATTTCGGGATGCAATAAACTTATCAACAAAACTTTGAATTAGCTTCAGATTTTAAATTACCTCAGCCACAATATATTTTTGTAATATATTATTACTTTGCACTTAACTTAATGCCATAGTTAATGTCACAATACTCATCTAAACAAGATATTACTGTAGGTCACGTCTCTTTTATTTTGAAAAAAATTATTCTAAACTTTTCAATTTACGAATTTTTTTTAATGTTTTTATTTATTTATTTCGTTTGTTTATGTCAATATTACGTTTGAACTGTATTAGGACTATATAAGTACCCATTTTAGAATATCAACATGATGTTCTTAAATCGAATTTTAAAATCTGTCTTACAATTAGTGCTGTTAAACAAATTGGAAGATAAAAACATATGTCAGAAAATGTCTAATTATATCTCTTAGAAGTGAATGATATTATTAAGAAATGTGAATTAAAAATTAAGACAATAATAATTACATTCATGACTCATTAGTGTTCTATGTGAAGAATTCTTGTTAGTTAATCACTCGTAAAGATGATCAAAGATTTTTTAACTCGAAGTATACCTCACCGGTTATCATAAGTTATACAAACGCTGCATTGATTGCTCATTGCACTTTGCAACCCCTTACGTCATATATATATTCCCTGATACCTGGGGTGTCAAACCCTTGGTCCACAACGTACATTTTCGCAGCCCCGCCCAATTTATCGGAACACAATATTATATAATAAAATATCAAAATTTCTCCCGAAATAGGAAAGGTAGTTGCAGAGAAGAGATGTAAAGTGCCAGATCGTAAAAATTTTTTCTTGTTCTTTCATTTGTGTCTATTATTATGTATTATTCTAAATAAACTTGAGCTTCTAAGAATATTGATTTCTTGCGGCCCCCTAAACCTCGTTTGCTTGGCCCAAGTTATCCTTTGAGTTTGACACCCTTGCCTTACATCATGTTCATAACGAATGTTAACGTATTACCGCTGCCTCAGTGTATGAAACGAAAGAGTCTCTATAACAGGGGTGGGCAGACTTTTCCAGGGTACGGGCTACTTCTTCCTTTTTCAAGGTGTTGCGGTCCACCCAGTCTCTAGTCTAGTTGGCAACGGTGTTCCACAAATATGTTTCTTTCAGTATGCACGTCTTAAGTCTTAATAAAGGTGGTCACCCCAAAATGTCTTGGCGGTCCATCGGTCGATCGCGATCGACTTAATGCCCATCCCGGCTCTATAAGAACTCTTGGGAAACCTGTACATGTGCAACTCGTCCGGAAAGCATTTTAGATCCAGGATTGCTATGAAATTCCGAGTCATCTCGGTGCACTTACCCCTAAGAGTTTGTAACTTTGGTGCTGAGATACCCTGTTATATATATTGAATGTAACTGAAATGAGGATTTAAATCAGGGCTTCGAACAATATAATTTTTTTCGTTCTGGTTCAACTAAAAAAATGTATATCGGTTCAGTTCCGGTTTTTGTTCCACCAAAAATAACGGTTTTCGGTTCAGTTCTAAATAAGTAATTTTATTTTATGTATATACTTATTTTCACTAAAAATAGAACTTTATTATAAACAAAAAAAAATTTAATTCTATCAAAATTTAGAAGATTTTATTCTTTTCTAAATGGTACACTATGTGAATTAATACAATCAACCACCATGTACGACATGAGCGGTGAGCATTGGTATTGTTATCCATTATCAATATGACAACTAGGTTAATGTGTGATTCCGGTTTGGTCTATCGAAATAGTCTACACAAACATACGTGGATCACTTGCAGAGAAGCAAAAAATATGACTCAGATTGATATTTTTATTTAAAAAATCCTCTATATACTTCTAGTTTATTTTACAAGTAGTTTCCTGTGGAACTAAAACAGAAAAACACAACATTTATCAGGAAATGGAGAAGCAATGTACAAGTATTGTTGATGTTAAATTAGAAAATATTGATAAGTTTTGGCTACAGTTACGAAGTGACTGAAGATATATCGAACCGAAATAAACTGATATTTTTTTCGGTTCAGTTCCAGTTTTCGTTCCGACCACAATAACGGTTTTTTCCGGTTTTCGGTTCAGTTCCGGTTCGAGAAGCCCTGGTTTAAATTGAAACTGGAGATAGAAGTCGTTAAACAAACTGAAATCCAAATATAAAGTGAAGTCAATAGGTTATCTCCTAGCCAATATAGGACGCGTTCGTTGTCAAAAAGTAAAACACATAAAAATACGAAACCCTATTATTTTTATCACTTTTTTCTGATACTTATGATTTTATTCATTTTAATGACAAAACTTTTATATAATTTAAATGTGCACCTTTTTTACTATAAAAATATTTTAACGATACTATAAACTTCTCATGATAATCACTGCTTCATGTCACAGTCACCACTCTCACTACGAACACTGCTTTTGGAAGAAGTCATGTTTCTCAAAACGCAAGAATCATTACTGTCTTCGGGAGAAATCATCGCCTTTTTTTCCACCTCAGAAAGACCCAAGAGCATAAAGCTACTGTACCGGTCTCTCGCACAGACCAGTTTTCGAGAATCCTGTGTAGAACATCATGTAAATTTTCAAAAATATTTTGTAAACAAAAGATTTTTTACGCAAGAGAAGAGTTTTAAAATTAGTTATCGGCAACTAGAGCTGCCACCTTGATTCTAGAAATGTGATAAGTTTTTGAGTTATACTTTGAAAATAATCGGATTGTACAAACATTTCTACATAATTTCAATTATAATTGTGAAATCGAAAAATAAATATTAGAACTCATTATCAAACTTGTGCGTTAATTTATAGTGGAACTTTTTACTTTTAATAAATTATATAGCATACCTCTAGTTTGGATGTGCAATACACTGTCTCGATGAATTTGTTGATATACAATCGATGAAATGTTCTACGATCTGTTTTGCTCTCTTTGTAAATTGTTCCTTTTACAGTTTCACCGTTACTATCACACATTACCATGGGCAGACCCGCGCATAAAGGTATATTGGTCTTTTCAACATTCGGATATTGTACCATCTCTGGCTAAAAATAGCTGCCGTATGAAGAATTCTGCAATAAGTGAAGTTGGCATAATATCTTTTATAAGAATTCTCCGCTCTGTTGGGATGCTTTTGTTGATTTGCTTCTTCCAAGTCGTTTTTGAAAAACATCGAAGGGATTGCTTTCCTTTTGATCAAAATTCGACTGAATTAGGATTTGAGTGCTTTTCGGGCACACAGAAAATTCCATCAAGTGACTCAAGGATTGTCTTCCGACTCCTCCATTCTTGTCTTGTTTTTTATTTCATTTTGAGACCTCTGACTCCACTTGCTGTTTGAACTGCCATTTCAGTTACACCCTGTATACCTATATATATGTGTGTGTGTGTTAGATCACTAGAATTATCTTAATTATCTACACACACCAACCTAGAAATACAATTAAATAGTGAGAAGACATTGTAAGCTTTGTAACTTTCCTGAATTATAATAAGCAAATTTATATGCTTAGACCGAATGTTTTTGGAAATATATATATATATATCTCGAAATCTTCGTTCTAAGCCTCTGAATTAGAGTAAATTTTGGTTTTAAAGTAGTGGGTAATAGATTTAAATATTAGGTAAAATATATAACAAAAAGAAAAGCAATTTTTAATATAAGAATATTTACTGAATAATCCTATATGCAAATAAGGTCAAAATAATTTTTTAAGCTTTTTGATTCTAAATTAAAAAAATATTAAATTCTAATTAACTTAAGTTTTAATGTTTTATATTAATATATATATGTTCAGTTATCTTTATGTACATATATATGTGTGTGTATGAATAACTTGCAGGATAAGTGTAGAAAAAGGGCAAAATGAAGAATCGAACGAAACTTTTAAAAGTCTGCTGATGTGTCTTTTGAAGTAGTTGACATAGACGAAATTTAAAATGAGAGAAACTTTCTGTACTGAGCCAAGCTTTGTTTTAAGAGTAAGGGTTAAATTTTATTTTATGACTAAGTAGAAAAGGATAAAAAGAAATGAAATGAAATATCAAGGCTTTAGAAATTTAACTTAAAGAAAATGCATTCTATTGTCAAATCCTAATGTCTATGAATTATTTTTAAATATATATCGTTCCATTCTAGATTTTTGATATTTTTAAATATATTTGATGCTTTTATTTTATTCTCTCTACAAAAGCCTAAACCAGACCAAAATAATATTTCTTTTTTGAAATCATCTATAATATTTTCTTAAATTTAACTTTATGCATATATTTGAATCCTTTTTAGTTTTTTTTCCTCTTCTTTGAGCTTTCGACTCTAATTTCTTTTGATATGGTTATTATGTTCATAAAAATCGTTATTTCAAATAATTAAAACTAATACATAATCTATGAAATTTCCACAAAGGATTAAATTTATTTATAACGTACAACATTAAAAAAAATTATTCTGCTCACTATAAATGACATTGTTTGTATCATTAGTACATGGTTTAAAAAAAAAAAAATTTCTGCCGTAACATTCGTTTACTAGCATGCTAAATTTGGGTATCTTTGCTTAAAACATAATCGTTATGTTTCAACATACTTTTAAATGTATCTTAATAAAGCAATTGGCTTCCCTGTCCAATCACAGTGAAAACGAACTAACCCACATTTTATCCAATACCTGAATTTCATTAGTTTTTAAGAGCTGTTAGCAATTACAAATGAACCTTATCATTGTGAATCATGAACGCCGAAAATATATCTCTGATTTTATACAATTAAAAAAACTTATTTAACTTGTACGAATATTTTAATAAAAATCAAAGACTTTTTTCCTTCTGGAGTTTGTAACAGAATATTAGAAAATGCTCCCTTTATTGTTGTTGAAAAATAATTTAAGACTTAAGAGGAGGTTTTAACAAAATGTATTTTTGAAAACTTTAAGTATATTAATTAAAAGGCAAATTAAGAAATGAAACCAATGGAAGTCAATGCATTTTACAAATTATTATCTAATAAAATACTGAATCTGAGTGCCAAGTTTGCTTGGGAACTTAACACTTGAGGTTTCGCATCCGACTGACCACCTGACCGGAACATCTGCTCATATACCTCAGGGTCCAAGGCAACGTATACCGAGTTGGGATAAGTAGTCATTGGCCCTCATGGGCTGTTGCGCCACTGAATTAAGTAAAGTAATGAATTATAATTTTAAGTTATGCAATCTGGAATGAAACTCAGAATTGAATATATCTATATAAATACGAAAGGGGGAGGGATTTTTTTATCAGTGAAGGGAGAAATTTTGAATATTACATGGTTTCAGATTTAGCAAGCATTTTAAACATTTATTTTTCCGCAGAAATCAATGGACAAGCATTTTATTAGAAACATATAAAAGATATTGAATACTATCATAAAAGGCCAAGTTGTCTAAATGAAAATCAATTCATATCAATAAAAAGCAATAATAGCAATTTGAGGCAATTTTTTTTATTTGGTCAGAATATTTTGTTGCCTAATAAAGATATTTTTTTTTTTTTACTAAGCATTTTTCTTTTCTTTTATGTGGCGTCACTTGAATAAAAATTAATCGTATCTAAATAATAACTGTTGAGCGAACACATATCTAATCGTTTATAAAATAGATGACAAAACCCTCTTGATAATCACAGAACACCCTCACCTCGGTCATACTACAAACAATTAGTTATTCTTTCCAAAATAAAACATTTTCCTTAAGTACCAATCAGTGCCTTTCAAACGTGGAGTGCTTAAGACACTTCAGGATTATCTACTGTGGAACCTCCTTCTACAAGAGTGGAATATCATCATCTTGACTTTTAAATTTTCCTCCACGTTTTGAAATGTTTCTAGAGCGACTAATTAATTTAAAGCTGTTAATGTCACCGTTCATATCGATAAGGTGATTAAAAAAACTGCGCCCCCTTCCCCCCACACTCCTTAAAGAATTTATCTGAATTCTTTATTAGTTGGTGTCTCGACCACGCAACTTATTAGAAAGTAATACCTTTTGTTTATCCTTTAAAAGATGCATAATTAAAAGTCTGAGATGATTTATGGACGCGTGGTATTCTGAAGTGTTCAATCAAGATATCTTTTATCAGAGACGGTTTGTTTAAAAGAAGTGATTTTTGAGACTAATTGCTCATTTTCTGTGAGATGCGATTAGCGTTTGGTACATGAAGTGTTTCTATGTTGACAGAATGGTTTTTGAATAAAAAAAAGCAACTGTGAATATTTATTTGCGTAGTGATAATTTTCCGCATTCGAATAACTTTTTAAAAGATCCTCTTTCTATATATGAAGGAAAAGAGCCTTGAAATAATAAGTTTTTGTGCTTATATTAATTATACTGGCCTTTTTTATTGTTAGAATTTAATATACCTTATATTATATTCATTTTGTTTGATTAAAAGTATAAAGAGCCATTGCTTTTAACACTATTAAATATAAATTGTTTTAAAGTTATACGGTTTTAATATTCTTCAATATGTTCAGAAATTGTATTGTATTTTAGGACTACTTTCTTTACATTGTTATATATCTACGTAATTCGATAAATTTTTCTCTTTTAAGAAGATTAAATGAGAATTACTTTAACTTGTACAACCAAATTAATTGCATACATTGAAATGCATAATTTTATAAAATTTAAATTGCATTGTTATTTTTTATTAAATGAACATTTTACTCATATTTTAAAAAAATTACAAACAACTCTACCTAGTGAGAAACTTTCTGAATTTCTGATTTTGTTGTAATCCTCAAAACATCAATTGAGGGATACTTTAAGTCCAGTTTAGACGAACATGTAGTGTGAAGTACATTTTAGTACAGCGGTTTTCAATCTTTTTTTTTTTTGCGGTACACTTTTAACAATTTGAAAATTTGGCGGCACACAAACAATAAAATAAGCTCTTAAAAGAATTTACTTTCTATAATACATTATGAAAAATAGTTTGTGATAGTAATTTTCAATGTTAAATAAAATAATATGTACGACAAAGACAAAAGTTTATTGAGTAATTAATTACAAATCAATTATAAGAATACACATTTAATGCGAAAATTCGGCTTGATGATTTTATAATTTCGCTTATACTGGATCTTAAAAATGATAATGCCACTCTCACAATTCGTAATATACAATAAAAAGTCCCGATTTTTTTTTCATTTTTATACTTGTTAATGCTGAAAATACGAATTCACGCAAATAAAACTGTAAAAAATTGTTATATTAAAAAAAAATTTATTTATTTTTGGCTGTTATGGGATAATTGCTTTTAATTTTAATCCAAAACTGATAAATTCTTCCGAGTGTTTTTGAAATTAAATCTTGTTTATTACAGAACGAAATTTCTTCTTCATTCAAAGTTAATTCATATACAGATGTATCCGTTATCACAAATGGATTACGCACCTAATCAAATTTTTTGAAAAATTAAATTTGAAGTAATGAATAAAACTATCTCTTTAGTGTTGTCAAATGGTCAATAACAATCGCATGAATGGCTTATACCTATAAAATGGCCAAATGATTCGGTTCCGGATTTTTTATTTTTTCTAAGAATATAATTAATAATTTCAAAAAAATTTGGCGGCACCTTTCAAAAACTTGATGCCACACAAAAGTGCCGCAGCACAGCGATTGAGAAT
Source organism: Trichonephila clavata (assembly GCA_019973975.1). Lineage (NCBI taxonomy): Eukaryota > Metazoa > Arthropoda > Arachnida > Araneae > Nephilidae > Trichonephila > Trichonephila clavata. Next base: position 144 of record BMAO01006088.1, on the reverse strand, counting down.
CACTGTTCTAGTATAATGTAAAAAATAAAAAAGTTTGAGATGCTTTTTGACAAAGTAGCGTCTGTACAAAGCACTGTTGAACAAAGAGTAAAAATAAAAAAAAAAGAAGATTCCTTATAAGGCTCTTGTCTCCATTTTGTACGA
>BMAO01006087.1:0-27132 GCA_019973975.1 Trichonephila clavata | reverse complement strand
ATCGATTCTAAGCCTTACTACCTCAAATTCTCAACATCTTTCTGTGCAAAAAATATTGTCATCAATTTTAACCACACTCCCAATTTTCTACAAGTTTTTGAGAAAAAATAAAATAATAATTGTAAAAGGTTCATAGAAATCCAATACTTAAAGAATTTTAATAGAAAATAATAAGAAGTTATAATAACTAATTTATATTTTAAACAGTTTTAAATACTTTCAAATACAGTCATGAACCTATAATTACTCTAATCGTCAGTACCGTGTTTCGAAAATGATTCCCCCCTCCCTCACTCCCATTGTCAAAACTGACTTCGTAATTTGTGCCTGTGTCGCCATTTTCAGACACAATGTCATCACAATGGGTGTGTGTGCGTGCGCGCGTGTGGGGGGCTTATGAAGTTAAAGCCAAAATTGGCTAAACTGCGCCAAACAGCTGTTACTCAGTACTTTTTTAAAGCATCGAAAACAATAATGATGGCTTCTGCTTGTTAGATTTCAACAAGTATTTAAATTTTTACATAGAGTGAAAGAAGTGATTAAAAAAGTACTTATGTGCTTTGATCATGAATTAAAATAACTGTGGATGTGATATTAGAGAAACAAATCAAATAAAAAGAACTCTTCTAAATAATACTTTTTAAGAAAAAAATTAATTTTTTAAAACATAGTCCTTATTTCCCTTGACATATAAATGCGCGTTTGAGAATTCTTAATGGACTCAATTCATGTGACGTCATAGTCACGTGATAAATGCAATCACGTGTTTCAGTCATCAGCTTGTGCACATCGCTGTTGCAGTTTTTGCTTTATAAAAAGAAAAGTTCTTTCAAAAAGTATATATACATTTGTAAGTAACAATAAAGCACGCAAAAAACCAAGATTTTTTTTCTTCTAAATTTGAAAAGTTTGTGGAAAAATTTACCAAAAACAAGTCAAGAAACTAATAAATAAATAAAAAAATAAACTATGTCGAAACACACTATAGGGTTTTTTTAACAATAACCTGATAAAAGCAATTTCGGATAACTCGAATAACATAAACCTAAACAGCAAAGAAAGCAGATTTAAAAAAAATTAAATTAAAACAAATTTAGTTACTAGAATATATATTTTTTATGTGTGGTTCCTTGGAGTATCATAAGAACAGCCATCTACCCGCACATTTTAGTTGTTTATACCGTATTAAAATAAGGGTATTAAAGCTTTAGTCAAAGAAAATTAAGCACAAACTTGATTTATAGTCAGTAAGTCAGTTGTTTTAAAAACAAAGGCTCAAAGCTGCAATAAATTATCATATTTTTGGAGAATTAATACCTGTAAAAGTGCCTGTGACGAAGCTTATTTCTGAAGTTAATACCCATAACAATATGCAAAAATTGTTCTTTTTTTGTCTGTAATCTTTGATGAACCTTATTTTTTAAAAAACACCATTAAGAGTTGCTACTAACAAAACCTGAAATATTTAACTTAAAAATAGATCGATAGGAGAATATATATTAGCCCTTATGTAAAGATTTTACGTTCTGGAATGTAGCTTTACATAAATGAAAAATCCTAGAGCTGATGAAGAATTTTAGAAGAATTCTAGTGAGAGAATTTTGGAAGTTCAGCTCTTTTAGATTGGTAAGCCCGTCACCATTTTATTGCAAAAAGGATGCAGAAATTCTTGTCTGTTGCTAAAAGGCATGTTGTATAGGTATGACGTGTCATCCAAAAATTGCGAAGCTGTTAACTCATTTTGTGACGGATCTATACGGTTCCTTCCATTAACTCCTTGGGTTTTCCTTTAGGAAAGAATTCTTTCAACCAACTTTCGCCGAAGACAAAAAAAAACGTGATTATGCAAATTAGGTTTAATATTAATATATATCTATTATATTCGCAAGTTTTGGAGAGTTAGGTAAATCTTGAGAATATCGAAGATTATTAAAGAGTAGAAGTTAAAGTTAGTGAAGGGAGAGAATAGCGTCTGGATGTGGATGTGAAGTGAATTAATGAGAAGCCAGCAATCCGGCCGTAGAACGTAAATAGTGTAGAACGTGCGAAATTGTAATCAATAAAAGTGATCAAGCCAACTATTAGTGTTCAAGGCCTCATAGGATAAAGAATTGCAGAGTTCAGTACTGTGCTCCTATTTTAAGTAGAAGTTAGAGAGTTAAATTATTAGCGCACTATCAAGTAAAAGAACGAGATTTGTATAAGTTATCGTAGGAATATATTTAAATGATAGCATTTATTATCCCCACGCTGCCTTGTCTCACCTCAGTCTTCTAAGTGATGATCAAAATTTATCTTAATTGGATTATTATTTTGTCTGTGTTGAATATTGTGACAAATAAACAAATAGTATCGAATCATGTCGTCTGATCAATTAATTCCTCCCATACATCTAGCCGGTTAGAGGAAGAAGGAATAATACTTCTTTACAATTTGGCACTAACCAGGGAACACGTGTTGCTTAAAGAGTGCCAAAAATGTGAGCAACATCTGGGGGAATAATGTAATATACTTAATAATGATGTACTTTAATATACAAGATGTCCGGTCTAAAGGTTTCCAAAAGTTACGGCTTGTTATTACCGAATTACCGATTAGAGTTTTTAAAAAATTTCAAATACTTATAAACATAGACAGCACCGAGCATGACAAATTCTATTTCTATTAAGATCAGATATAGATTTTGAATGTATTTTCAGCTCTCACTTGTTGGATTTTATGAATCCCCAAGCAAAAAGGTCTCATGGAGTCAAATCCGGCAACCTTTGCAGCCAGGCAAATTGGGTCCCCTTTTTCCTATCCAACTTCCCTGAAATGCCCTATACAAAAATGAGATAACATCATCGTGACAGAATGGGAGAATACCATCCTGTTGGAACAGAAAATCCTGGTGAAATTTGTGGAACAACAAAGTTTTCCAGCATATTAAGGTAAGCGTGCCCCGTAACTGTCTTCTCTACGAAGAAAAATAGACCAATGTTTCCATTTGTGTGCATTCCCAACCACAGATTGATTTTTTTTTGTAAAAACTTTAGGTAATTAATGCTTATTAACTTTCCACATGTGTGAAAGCAAGATTCATTCCTAAAAATCACATGCCGGCTGAGTGGCGTGGTTGGTTTGTCGCTGGCCTTCTGCACCCATGGCTGCAGGTTCGACCCCGGCCCAAGTCGGTGGATTTTCGTGATGTAGAAAATCGACAGCGGCTATATCGTATGATTATACGTCATGTAAAAGATCCCTGGAGTGTCTGTTTGGCTTGGACGCTCTCTGCAAAATTAAATCCTGGTACATGTTTGCATCGTCAGAGCTCAGGTGCCTCCCTCTGTGGAGGAAACTGGGCGTCAAAATTACCTGCGGCGATTGGTATCCGCCTATATGGAGTCCCACTTAAGAGTGATACCAGCTGCTGGGGATGTACTAGGTCTGCAATGGTAAAAATACCAATCCGCAGCCCATTAGATAAAAAAAAATTCGAAACCACTGTAGTACAATTCATTATTTCAGCGGCGAATTCAAACCTTTCTCAGTGATCGGTAGGTTTCAAGAGGTGAAGAAGTCGACTTGTATGCACGCAAACGCAGCCGTTTATGAATGATATCATTAACTGTGGACCGAGATATCTGAAATTTGTTCATAGCTTGCTTAACAGACTTTTCACGACTCTTACAAAATGAATAACACGCATGATCAACAATGTCTTTGATTGCAAAAACTTTAGGATATTTTCCAGTTTGAGAAAGCAAAGTTCCCGTCTCCTTTAAAGTTCTTTTCCATTGGTGGATGGATTTTGATGTCGGGGGATCAACATTCTATTCTCTTCGCACACGTCGCTGTGCACGCCTGATTGGTTTAAATCCCGTTTATCGAAGAGTACGCTCTTTACCTTTTGCTGTGGCGTCCTCATCTTTAGTAATGAAGCCAGTATAACAAGGTAATCGCCTGCGCTGAATATTGCACGCACGTGCGCCGATCGGACTTGTCCCAAAAATTGTGGAGAGATTTCCAATCCACGGAGGAGCGGTTTTTTGCATTCTAATGCATAGATCGTAATTAGAAGCTAGTACTTTTGGATACTTTAAGCCCGGACACACTGTATATAATGTAATGTAATATATAATATACTTTAAATATAATTTTAACGTATTATTTTTATCTTGTGATTTCATTGGTCTTTATTTGTTCGAAAATACATTTTAATGATTTTTAATATAATTTTTACAAGTAAACGAGTCAATAAAAAAAATGTTCAGCTTTAAAATTTATATAGTAAGAAAATTTTACTTTTATCCTTGACTCTGATGAACTTGGCGTATAACTTAGCATTCCAAAAATTTAGTAAGAATCATGGCAAATATCGCTTCCTAATTAATATCTGTAATGAGTCTGAGATGTTAAGTAACATTTTTAGGAAATAGGAATTTGGTTAGAAGATAAGTTAAAAACAAATTTCAAAGAAAATTCCTAACACTTCATTTCATCTAGTCTAACTTCGATTTCCTATGATCAAAAACTAACGGTAATCTTGTGTAACGAGATCACAAGTTTATAACCACAGTTTTTCTCTAGTAAATTCCGCAAAAAAATAAATACATCGACAAAAAATTCTTTTTTCTTATCCCCCATTCTGGTCTTTCCTTTAGGATTAACCTTTGGACTGAACACGTCGCTTGTGGTACCTCCAGTGTAAACAAAATAAAAATATACTAACAGCGAAACCTTTTTTTTTTTCAGCAACCTATGTCAGAACAGAAAGAAAATATAACAGAATTTATTTTTTTTTATCTGTGATATCTATACAGTTGGCTTGATTCCAACTTAACAAAGGTAGAAAACACTTTGACAGGTCCGAATTCCTTGCGATTCTGTTATTACAGCATTGATTGGAAAAATTATTTGACCGTAATATGTCGATATACTTATATCCAAGTAATAAAAAATAATTTTTCTTGTTGATTTGTTCATTCCGATATATAAACTTTTAGCCTCCCCAAAAAGATCAAAATTTACGGCCACGTTATACGCTATATATAAAAGAGATAGCTTTAAAAATAAAGGGATGATCGTTAGAAAACTAGATTTTTACTTATATGTAAGCACTTTCCGTTTAAAAGAAATGGCATACTTTATAAACTTTCAACAATGAAAAATTTCATAAAGTTGACATCGCCTTCACTTTTCTTTTTCTGCTTCAGGATTGTAATTTTAGAAATATACCATTGCTCAAAAGCCTTGGGTAATACTTCAAATAAATGACTTTAAAAAATAAGATCATTGCACATCTACATTTCAGGCATGTTTCTAAAAAGAGGTACACGTTATGCAGCCAATATACCTAAAAATTAAAAAAGGCAGTTTGAAAGTATAGGTGCCCGTTATTATGCCGGAATATGTGGTATTTTGATTAATTTGTTGGCATAATGTTGACTACCAGGGCAAAGGTAAAAATAAAATAAAGTATTACAATTTGCAACAAGATCATTTAACTCTTTAGAAACATTTATATTTATTGATTTTTCTATATATTATAAATAAACCTTTATAATTAAAAAGGCTTTTAGGAACTTCATTTTGCCCGCGCATATCTCATCCAGGTGACAACAAACAGTATGTACATAAAAAAAAATTTAATAAATATTTGTTTTACGAATTTTTTATTTTGGAGGCTTAGACATTTTGATATTGTTTAAAACTTTTTCAAGTGAGTCACAACTTGTTTTGAAAATGACGCGGTAAGAGGTTACCAGCAAGAATATTCCGTTTGGCGTCAGTCGTGTCTTCTTTGGCTACTCTATTGCCTGTGCCAACGATATGGGAAAAAGTATTAGCTTTTTGTAATAAACCACACACACACACACAAATTTAAACTTTTCTAACTAAATTTTCGCATGTATATGTATTTTTTGAGTGGAGAAGGTTTTTGTGCTATCCTTTTTGTTGCAGCTCTCCGCCAGGCGGCGCTACAGCAAAGCAACCTCTTCACCGTTCAATTAATTGCCAAGTTACCAATGTGGTCTCTAAAAAGGATGCCAAGTTGGCTTTATCACCAACATTCCGCCACGTTTCCATTGAATTGCCATTATAATGTGAGGAACAGCGCTTTGCTTGTGAATAATAAAATAAATACAACAGAAAGTAATATTAACTTATTACACATTTAGATATAAATTATTTACACTATTTTAAGCGTTCATTACACAAAATTTGTAACAATGTGTTACTTTTGCAGAGCAGAGATTAGCTTAGAAAGGTGTTTTCAAAAATCAACCCACAAGATAATTACGGAGCGTTTTAAATAAAACAAAATATCAGCTAATTGACCTTCAGACTTTAAATTTAACATTTAGGGGTTTTTTGTTCAACTGAGATACGCAAAAAGCTTTTTTTTATGTGTAACATCTTTCCTCTCGATCGCTGGAGATTTGTGGGAGTAATTTCGTGAAAAGGGACGGAAATGCGTTACAAGAAATTGAGGAAGCGCGCTCTATTTCATTTCACCAATCAGCGCGCTTGGGGGTGTCTCTTTGCTACCCTCGCAGTGAAGTTCTGTTTTTTTCTCCTACATTCGGTAGGGACGCCCCCTTCCCCCCGCGGTCTATGCCTTGGGATCTTTGTTTTTGTTTTGTTTTCTCACTTTAGGATCAGAGAAGAAGCTAAGTCCTTATAGCTGGATCTTTTATAGATATATCCACGTGGGTCCAACTCTAGTAGCCATCAAGCCGCCAGCCTTTTTTATATTTTTAAATTTAGCATTTCAAAATATTCTAATTCAAAAACTCGGTTTTGTTTGCGCTTGACTCTAAATCCGCACATACCAGCAAGAGTGTAACTAGACTTCACCAAGGATAAACTTAGATCCTTATGCTCAATTGTCAAAGTCTGAGGTCTCACCAAACAGATTTCGACGTTATTTCACAAAATTGTTCGTAAGGCAGAGACGTGGTTAGATAATGACGAACGTGTTTCGATACCTGACTTTGATTGCTGCGTACAATTTAAACGACCGGGTCACAGAGCAGCTGATGTTGCGATCTATCCCAAACAGAACCACTCACATGTTGTGGCTCCTCAATATGGATATTACTTATCGTCAAGCAAGTGGATTAGGTATTGTTATTCAAGATATTGGGGACATATGTGCTGCAGAATGCTTTTTTGAAAATGGACAAACAGTGATTTCGGTGGTCGTATGCATTTCTCCGAATCAAACGGTTCAAAAAATTAAAGATTTCCTGCATTTTTTACTTTAACCATATACCGAAGGTGTAGCTGCTCTTTTAAAAAAAACTATCGCTCGCTTTCCATGATTTTGAGTGGTGATTTTAAAGTTAACTTCAGTTTGCTAGAAGCCGAGCCACTCATAGCTTTTTTGAATGATGAACTCAAGCTCGAAATGAACACAAATCGAAATGGTTTGACAACTAACAGTGGTACTGTTATTGACGCTATTTTTCAACGGTTTTTAAATACTTTGAAATCACAAGTATATATGTCATATTTTAGTTATCATAAGTTATCATTACCGCTCTTCCCCAAATTGAACAAGAATAATTATTTTTGATAAAAGAATTGCATTACCCCTTGTGTTAAATAAAATTTTCATTAAAGATATAATTATTCCATAGAAAATTATTTCCAATTATACTCGATTCATTTTTTTAAGGATTTAAGTTGCTATTGCGAATTTACCACGATAACATGTCAGAGGTTACACATCGTATGCGACTACTGTAAAAGGCTCGTTTCTTTTTTTTTTTTTCATTTAATTTACATTTCACGTTAAACTAACTTATTAAAAACTTTTTTATCCTTTATTGTTTAATTTTTCAATTCACCCACGCGAAGAACGGGTATACCAGCTAGTTATGTATATATTACATCCTAGAAATGCTCATTTCCAATAAATAAGACGCATAGAACGGAAAAGTTATTTTTGTGGCTTCTTAAGCAACACACATTCGCTCATTTAATTTTTTTTTTTTTTTTTTCTATTTACCTCCTTAAAAGGATATGGTACTCAGAGAGAACTCTACTTTTGTATCGACTTCATTTATAAAAATTCATAAATGGTACAGACTATTTATTAAAAAATGTTGATTTAATGGTTGGCAAAATTTCTTAAACACCCTTTACGTATATGCATTACGGAAAACAGTTTTTGTGCCAATTTAGTTTTTTAAAGAATAATTTAGAAATTCATGAAGGGATTTTAAAATACTCCAACAATAATTAACGTACAGACATGACATTTGATTCATAAGTTCGTCAAACAAAGTATAAAAGAAGGATATTCATCATGGGACTGACTAACATTTAAATATTGTACATTCTGTTTTTAGTATAGGAAGTTAGATAAATAGCATTTTTTTTTTGTCTATCGGATAAAATAAGACTTTCAAAGCTAGCATGACGAATTTAGCTTTATTTAAACAAGTTGACAGTTATTGGTTTTTGAACGAACTTAATCGAAAAACTATGCAAATGCGAATTAAATTAACTTGAATTTCGGAGATAAATTCAATTAACGTGAGTATAAAAAATATTGTCTAATGAATCATTCATAGTAACGTTGCGTGCAACATCTTATGCAACCTTAAATTCATAGGGACTAAATTAAATCTAAATAAATTGTTGTTTATCAGTGTAGCACATCAAAGAAGCTAACAGTAATTAACTTAGGACAGCAATTATTCAGCAAGTTTCGTTGCATTTGTTGTTTTGAATTTACACTTCGAGTATTGTTTGATTACATTTCTGAAAATATATTCCAACGTTCGACGTAAACGACAAGACAGAAATTATTTTTAAAGCAATATAAATGAAACTATAGTTATCTTATTTAAAATCTTTTTAACTATATGTAACTATTTTGATGCCAAATTTAAATGAAAACATAATCAATTATTTATTATCATAAGCAATCAAGATAACAAGTACATTTTAGTAGTTTTATTAAATAACTAAACAAAAAGGCGGAAACCCCGCCACTGAATGATGTATGAGCATGCCAAAATAGCACCAACATTCATTTTTTTCTTAATTCATGACTACTTTTCTAATGCAGTAATTTTACTGTAATTGAAAAAATAGATCGGATTAGATTAGTAAGTTGAATTGGAAACAATCGTTTAGTAACGCAAAAAGAATTTTTTTTTCAATTCCTACTATTACCTCACACTCTCTTCCTCTCTCTCTCTCTCTATATATATATATACGTGTGTGTGTGTGTGTGTGTGTGGTGTGTGTGGTGGGTGGTGTGTGTGTGTGGTGTGTGTGTGTGTGTGTGGTGTGTGTGTGTGTGTGTGTGTGTGTGTGTGTGTGTGTAAGGATAATTAAATTAGATCTAAAATTAAACCCAGACCACCTCTAAATTTTATTTTCCCGTTACATCTTCAAGTATTAAATTTATTACCCAGTTCAGGAATGAAGAACACATGGCTTTAACAGATTCGCCGTTCCAACCATTAATTTTTATTACCTAATATGTCATACTTAAATTCTCAAGTATATCTCTTCAATCAGTGAGTGAGTGAGTGAATATTAACGTCGCACTGATTAGCAACACGAGGGCTTTTGGCGACGGTCCGCGTAATTTTGAACCATGGTCAAGTGACGCGGACGACACCTGAGCTGGCACCCCCTCTCCTAACTACCACACCACACCAACGGGAGGACGTTTGAGCTCTCGACAGATTTAACGTGCATCGACCCCTACACGGCGGGTCTTTAGTGGTACTAGGATCGAACTCATGACACGCTAGCCATGATCCGATGCCTAGACCACTCGGCCACTGCGGCCATATCTCTTCAATCAGAAGCGTACTTGAAGAACATATGGCTTCTGAAGGGGCCGCCTATTCATATATTTAACACGTGTCCGCCTCTCTCTCTCTTACAAACAGATTACAACATGATCTCATGGAATTAAGACGGTTAAAATAAAATGTCTTGATGTTCACTCGAAAAACATGACATATATATATACATCTTGTTCAAATTTTTAATTGTTACTAAAATACTTTCTATTCATCCAATCAAGTTCAAAGAAATTTTTTAACTTGTAGTGGACGACGCTTGATGTTAGTACAGTTTTTTTCAAATCTTTGTTCATTAACTACCGGTTAATTAATTTAATTAATTACCGGTTTTCGACGCCAATTTAGAATCGTCTCCATTGTTGTAACAATGTTAGTATTAAAACAAAGACAAAGGTTGGCGTCGAGAACTAGTTTTTCGGCCAAACCGGTTGTGCATTGTTACAACAATGCAGACAATCCTGCTCTTTTTTCAATTCCTACTATTAGATCACTCTCTCCGGTGTTTTTAAATATATTTATTTATTAATATATATATATATTGCTCAAATTTTCAATCGTTAATAAAATACTTTCGATTCATCCATTCAAAGTAGCAATTAACTTTAAAAAAATTTATATTACTTGTCAATAATGAGGTCAAATTCCATTTTATTTTTGGTTTCGAGGTATCTTCTTATGTTTCACTATTTCTTTCGCTAGTTTTTGTTTGCAAAGAAAATACAACAACTAATCAAAAGAAAAATATAACTTTACGTTTTAGCCAATTTATTAAAAACGAACTGTATACAATTAATAATAACCTTGTTTCTAAAGAAGACCCAAAACTTTTAGAATTTAGTTAAATAACCTAAAAGATCTCGATTGACCATCAATACTTCTCGTTGAAATCATTCTATTATATCGTTTCTTGTGTATTGAACAACTCAAGGTAACTTTATATCTCCCGCGCTGTGTTTTAAAGTAAAAAAGTTTGAAACAAACAACTCACAAACTCAATTTCGTAATTCATTCTCTTTTATTTGAACTTTTCCAAACAAACTTTCAACCAATCCGTCAAGGTCAATTTCTGGAAGACAACCAATGAGGTCGGTCACTAAGTGCCCGCATGGGCGAAGTTGCGTCTCAATTGGTTTTAGAAAGAAATTAATAGTTCTTCCCACAAAAAATTTCGAGAGCCACAAAGAATTCAATTCAATTCATGAATGCACTCACGCGCGAGTTCTCTATTGGATTCTGAACTACCATTAGATTTGTACCGGTTGTTCTAATAATAAAATTTAGTAATAATTTTTATTTGATAATTTGTTAAAAATGTTCAAATATTACGATTCTTCCTAAAGTTTTTTTAATAAAATAATATAAAAGTATATATAATCTTGTATAAACGAGTATCATATAAAATCGTATATCACACGCGCACTTTTAAATTAAATGCATTTTGCATGCTTATATTCATCATTATTGAAGAGAAATACGTATTTTTTAAAAAGAAAGTTTATGTGCCGAAAGTTAAAGTTGGCAACAGTGAAGTGAAGGAATTGATTTTCTGAAAAAAAATTATCACGTGACTAAGACGTCACATGAATTTATCTGATTCTATAGTGTAGACCAGGGGTGGGCAGACTTTTCCAGGGTACGGGCTACTTCTAAATTTTTAAAGGTGCTGCGGTCTACCCAGTGGTGTAGGGTGGTGAGAAAAAGTCTACAATATTTATTATAACTTAATAATAAATACGGTACCTACATACAACTAAAATAGAAAAACTCACATTTTTGAAAATGGCATTCAAAGCAAAACGTAAGATACAATAATAATAACCACAAATAAAATAATATCAACTGATGCATTTATTATCAAACAATTCAAAATATATTAAAAAATAAAACATGTTCATCTAAAGTTCATTCTCGTAGTTATAGTCTGTAGAAGACTTAATCAGACACTTCCTGTCAGAAAATCATGAATTGTTTCGGTATATAATTACTAACTGCTAATCTTCAGGCGGTCACCCCAAAATGCCTTGGCAGTCCATCGGTCGATCGCGATCGACTTAATGCCACCCCGGGTGTAGTCAGAAAAGCAGAAGAAAATATTTTTCATTCGTCTGTTTATTTCTGTGAGGGACAGCTGAGAAAGGGGTTTGTATTTTTAACAACTTAGTATAGGTATGTTATTTTTACTGTCCCCATATGTAAACTAATTGTGTCGAATGAAAGGAAATGGCCGTCTTAAAAAAACCATCATTTAAAAAAAAATCCTCTTTAAGTGATGATTTATTTCTTAATGCAACATGTTAATGTAATGTTCTTTCTTTTTTATTTTTTAACACCCTTTTATAAGTTTCACTTTCATGTAACGGAGAGAGAGAATCTTTGAACCTAATTTTTACCCAATTTGAAAGGTCAGATTAATTCGAAATTTTGCTCACTTGTCCAGGTCTGATGACACAACAATTTAACAATTTTGCTCCATTGTCCTGATCAGGATCATCAGGATTAACGACTTCCTCTTTTCAGATCCCATCCCGCATCTGGCGACTCATTTCAGATCCCATTTCCAGATTTGGCAACTATAAGATTAAGTTACAACTTTGTTCGATAAACTATAAAAGGGTATTTTTTAGCTTTTTTAAACTATAATTTATTTATTTTAATCATTAAATCTTAAATCAGGATGTTTTTAGCTTTTAGTATGATGTTAAATTTTATTTAAGTTTGTTATGAAATATTTTTATGAATTTATAGTTAGTTATATTACAAAAGATGATCAAAATATTACACCACAAAAGTTGGTTTCTCTCTTTTTAGAACCATACACCAAATTTGTATTAAATTAGTATCTCGCATAATAGAATTTTTTCGTAATGTAGTAACTTCAAGGAACGCCTTGTATCAGGTCCTTAGCTGAATTATGCACCTGAAATTATTAAACGTTTTGTAAAATACACAGCTGGTTGAACTATGCAAACCTTTCACCATTAAATAGAAATTCAAGAAATTGGGGGTAAATCTTATAATTTAGACTCATTTACATAGATTTGATTCATTTTATAAACTTAAAACTACTTAAAATACTTTTTTTTAAAAAAAATGGAGATATGAGGATTTTTTGTAGTTTTTATATTTGTTTAGTACATTTTAAGAAAAATATGCTAAAACTAAAAAGAGAAAAAGGAATTATTATTACTAAAATGGGAAACAATTGGTAAAAATCTATAAAAAATAACATAAACGGGCCCATTCTGTACCAAAGTTTATGAACTAATTTTCAAATTTTTAATTTTGATGTGTGGCTATGTAATTCATTTTTAAAATAACCTTCAGGATAAGAGTTATTTTAGTTTTTACAAAAACTAGAGCACTTTATCTTAGTTATTATATGAGAGTGCTTAAAAAAGGGATTATATTAACATAAGGGACTGTAAATTTTATAATAAAACAGTGATTGATAAATCTGAAGGATAAAACACTTATACTATACTCAGAACATACACAAAAAATTTCAGTTGATTATTTTCAAAACGTTTTTAGCAATTGCTGGCCCCGTTTGAGCATTTTCAAAAAAATACAATTCGAATAAAACGCGTTTTAAAGTATGACATCTTGCTTAAAGTAATGGTATCTGCTTTTACTAAAGCACTTGTATTTTCTACTCTAGTGAACGGGAAGTAATAAACTTGGTATTTTTATAAAGCTAATAAGATGGTCCATAAAATAAAATCATAAAAAAAATTGTCAGGTTTATTTAAAATATCCCACATATTTTTGACAATTATACATTTTTGGAAAATCATATCTCGTTGGACAGTACCGAAGGAGCTTTCTGGTTGATCGGGACAGAATTGTCCCAAAAATGAAAATAATATAATAATATGAGTTTTTGGTACCTAATATAATCCATTTGATTAAATCAAACTTTTAACATATAAATCTCTTTTACTTTAGAATGATTATAGAGATGCAATGAAAATTCTTATCAGGACTTTCTCAAAGCATTTTCAATTTCATATCATTGAATGTTAACAAGTCCACAATTTGTTCCATCATTAAATCAGCACACTAAATTCCATTAGAAAATATTTTCTGGTTCAGAAACTATACAGCAAAAATATTCAGAACCAATCTAAGAAAAGAATTACGAAAACGAAATAAACATCAACCGGAAATTCCTCTTTTCCCCCTAAATTGTTGTCTTTTCTTGTGGGATTGACCCTTAATACGGGCATATCCCATGATGCAATCCTCATATCCGGAAATTCTGACCAACAACAATAATTTTTTTCTTTCCCTCTCTCTCGTCCCTCCCATTGTCTTTATTTCCTTGCTCTTTGATTTTTGTATTTACCTCCATTAATGTGAACACTAAAATACCAAACATGTAATTGCTTTTTTTATGTATGGAAAGTTTATTTGCTTTCTTTGTTAATGTTATGTTTAATCATACGAGTATAATTAGTAATTATTTAATTTATTTAATTATCTTACTTTGCATATTTGTCTAAAACTATCAGCTTGACAACATAATAGTTAAATTACTTTTAACTATTATGCTATTCCGTTAGTTAAGATTTTTATGGAGAAAAATGGTATTCAATAATTTTAGCATTGTACAATAATTTCAAAATTTCTGCTTTGATAAAAACGTTTCTCCACCTACCTTCTATTTTGAAATCACATGAAACTATTATTATTATTATTATGTAAATATTAACTTCCTCTTCCGATTCTAGCTGTTTGCATTTGCTGCAAGTGTATTCCAATGAATACAATAAAAAATGTCCTAAAAAGGGAAAAAAACTCCTCAAACAAAATTATGATCAAATTTCCTTTTCGAACAAAATGAAGAGTTGAATTAGCTTTGCGTTATTTGTGAGAAAAAGTTTTTAAGTCTATAGACTTTTGAAAATGTAAAAACGCTTTCACATATGTACTAAGTGATATAAATCGTTTTATAAAAACAGTTATCTTGTTAATATTTATTCTAACAATTTGTTCCTTTGAGGCTCAATTAATTGGTAAAAAAAAGGTGCAGTGACCCCTTCTGCAAATCGTAAACAATAGGACAGGAATAAAAGTACTTAACGTGTGGCCTGAATAAGGATTCCTTTTTGTGCCAGTCATTAACGCGGGAAAGGAGTGGACCCGATGGTGGTCAGTTCAAATTAACCTGTCCCTAAGCATGCAAAGGTCAGGCATGAGTCATTTTCTCCCCCGTCACCCACTAACAGCTTGTTACCGAAGTGCTTACCCAGGAATTGAGGTCTAGATTACAGTACAACCTAACGCTACTGGTTCAATAGGCATTTCCATGGAAAACTTAGATATTCTAAGTAAATCAAGACTAGCAATTCAAACAGTTATGGGGCACGAGTCAACCAGAACTTTGTGGATATTGATTCTTATACGCTGGTGTCCAAAATTAAGAGAATTTTCCCATTTAATCGATTATCTCTAGAACTACCACACTGATTTTAATAAAATTTGGTATGTACATAGGGTTGATATAATGCGAAGAAGTATAACCATTCAACAGTTATAATACACATGCATTATCGTGCGTAAAACACTCATCGGAGCCCGAAGGAATGAGACAGTGGTTGAAGAATAGAAAATAAAAAATTGGTTAAAAGAAGATATGAATACCGTAATTTTATACTGAAAATAAGGTTTATAAGTTTCTGATCACAATTAATCCCACTCGTTCAGAAACTGTTTTCAGGCCTTGGATGGCTCTTGTAGGGGGGATTGATAGTTGTAATTGCTCTCCCCAGAGCGTCCCAGGCATGTGATCTAGGTATGAGGTCCGCCTGGCCAAATCATCCGGCTAATACTCTCATTTTCCAGAATTTCGTTGACCAGATGAGCTCTGTGTGGCCACGTGAAAAGGCAAACCTAGAGCTCTGAGAACTCATCCCTATACCTTATAACAGTCACTGTATCTTTTTGAAAGACAGGGAGGTATGTGTGGCCATCCAAAGTGATACCTTCCCAAACCATCAAGCCTTCGCTGTCGAAATGTTCGATTTTTTGGACATTAAAGGGCAGGTAGTGGGTCTATGGCTCTCTCCGTATAAAAGTACGGCTAGAATCATTGGTTCGGCAGAACTGGGACTCATCAGTGATGAGAATGGTCATCCATTGATCTACGCTCAAATTTCTATGATCTCTGCACCATTTTAAACGGTTTCTTCCATTCGCAGAACTGAGAGGAACGCAAACGACAGATCTTCTTACAAACAACCCTCTGGTATGAAGTTTTCTGGAAACGGTCTACCTTGAAATTCGGGAGGGACAATTCACATGCAATTCACGAGGGACTTGTCCATTATCTCTCGCTTTAATGGACAGAGGACGAACTTGCCAGGCTTTCGCTTGACGGATCCGATAGAGTGAAATTGTTTTATAAGTTGAGTACTAGACCGGGCGTTAAATTGAAATCTCTACAAACTTGGATTAGAAATTGGCTTGCGTCTAGCCTACCCACCAATTGGCTATCTCATTTAATCATCTAAACATTGGTGGTTACTCATTTTTACTGCTTGAATTTTAATTTAACTGATCACTGCAACCCCAAGAAATTCAGTGAAGTGTGCTGACGAACGAAATGAAGATTTTTGCACACGTGCTTATAAATCGTGTTATTCGACTGGCTTTGTCCACACACATGTGTACGCTTATGTATCGATGCAGAAGATATGACCCTTTGTTTCTAAGCAGTATTTTTACATCTCGTTCTAATCTTTTCATGAAACTCGACAAAATATGCAATTTTTTTATATTACTTGTTTTGGTATGTTCAAAATATTTTTAATATTTCATGAAATTTATCACAAAAAAATCCCCAGCATCAACTTCATTCTTTACAGACTATTTATCAATCAGACAATCAATACTTCTAATACAAAACTTAAATAACAATTATTTTTCCCCCAGAAATTCTATTTTTAACTAGTTACAGAAACTGTTATCAGTTATAGCAAACAGTTACAGTTATAACAGTTATAGTTATAGCAAATGATATTTATATATTCAAACAAATCCAATATTTTATTTAAATAATTATAACTGCCAAACGATTTATAAGAAAACATAAAATTAATCCACCAACGATATTTTAACATAAATAGTCTCAAACACACCAGAACCATACGATTCGGGTATTTTTCCAGTAATTTTCTAAACTGAACAATATTTAATCCATAGCATTAACCTGAATCGAAGCTTTTATGGTTATCTCAAAATTTAAGATAAAGCTACAAACACTTGGAAACAATAAATTATGTACATTTCCGGGGATCAAGACACCTGAGAATATAGGCAACTATAACTCATCCTTTTTCACTGGAATTTGCATTTTAGAATAATATTTCCTACTGAAGAGGTAAAGATATATCTTCTATTTTGTGTTTAATCTTAGAAAACATAAGATTGTATTATAAACAAAGCTTTATGTCATTGATAACTGAATCAAGTAATGAACTGAAGATAGTGAGTAAATTGAAAGGAACTCATCTGAAAGTTTAATTTTGCAACCCATTATTTTGAATTCTTATTTAAATTCAGGGAGTTAAACTTGCTTCGTTGTTTAAAATGTAAGGTTTTGTTGATTAAAGGAAAGGAGACTTAATAGCTTAAGTGTAAATGTAGAGATTAAAATAAGTGTTGCCTAAAAATTAATGAGAAAATAAGATGAGGGAATTTTGAAAATAAAGTATTGGGAGTATTCTGATTTTATATTTAATTTCATTATTTATGATCAACGCCAATAAATTATTGTTAATGGCAACATAAACTTTGAAAAATGCTTGCAATATGAAAATAAAAGGTTTATACAGTCTTCAAATTTATACGATGTTTCGAATAAAGTGCTAGTTAAAAAGGTTGTTATTGTCATGGTTTTCAAGGTAATAAATTGAATGTTTAGGATAAAATATTTGATTAAATAAGTACTTACGTATTATACCGTCTACCAATTCGTCAAATAAAAAGATGTCACAAATGACGCAATATATGCAGCCAATAGTAGAAAATTATTCTCACAGATCGGTAGTACAAACACAATAGTTTTGTTTGCGATACGATGACAGAATTTAGAGACGTCCCTTAGATATGGCAATGTTTTTTGACTTAGCTAAATAGATCGACGGCATAATACGTAAGTACCAAAAACTAAAATTAAACTCCATTGAAATAAATGTTTATTTTGAGCATCGCACTTATTTTTGCTGGTTTATTTAAAATGTTTTTATTCTGTTCTATCGATTCTATGTGTCCCAACAAGCCAATTTCATTAACCAAAACTAGAATATGTAAATATTTTCAGAACTGAAATGAGCTCACCTTTCTGGTTTTGGATACAATCATCTTCTCAGAAGCAATCGAATCTCTTAAAATATTCCAGTCGAGTCACAGATTTAAGTTTTGTTTCTATGAAAGGCTTATGCGAAATGATGACTTCATTCTATAAGTGGAACTTTGTTTCAATAAATGTCTTCAAACGAACACTGAATAAAATCTTCTGTTTTACTAATTTTAATTAATTAATTCTAAACACTAAAAGGAGAACGATTGAAAATGTCGACAGGTGTCAATATTTCGTTCATGACGTTTAGCAATACTTGGCAATATATCACCAATGCCGAGTTAAATGAAAAAGAGATTTTTTAAGAAAAATTCTTACCAAAATTCCAAGGTATATACAGAATTATTCATTCATATTATTTATGTTTCAGGGCTCATGAACTTGTTTTTAATGTTTGAACTCCATTATAAAAACTAAATATCATGACACTTATCAAACAGTTGAGTAGAAATAACTGTTACATGCTGCCAGAAAAATGAACCATTCGGAGATTAATTTCTAGTATACAGTTTATCTTTGGTGATAAATCTCTTGACATAGATTTAGTGCTTAAGAAAAAGAGAAATTTGTTAAGGTATCCGACTACCCTTAAATTGTGAATTTTTCCAAAAATTGACAAATTTTTTTATGATTCTATTTTACAGGCCATCCTATTAGCTTTATAAAAATACCGTTTATTATTTTCCGTTGACTAGAACAAAAACTACAAGTGTTTTAGGGAAATCAGATGCATTATTTTAAGCAAGGTGTCATACTTTAAAACGCGTTTTCTTCAAAATGCGTTTTTTTTTAAATGTTCCAACGGGGACAGCGATTGCTCAAAAAGTTTTGTAAAAAAAGTAACACATTTTTTGCGTATGTTCTGTATAATAGTAGAAGTGTTTTGACCTTCAGATTTAGCAATCACTGCTTTGTTACAAAACTTTCAGTCCCTCACTGTAATATAATCACTGTTTTTTTAGCAAATTCATATAATAACTAATTTAAAGTATTATAGTTTTTATAAAAATTAAAATATCTCTTATCCTAAATGTCATTTCAAAAATGAATAACTTAGTAACACATCAGAATTGAAAATTTGTTCATAAACTTTTGGTACAGAATAGGCCCCGTTTATGTTATTTTTTGTAAATTTTTACCCATTTTTTCTCATTTGAGTAATAATAATTTCTTTTTCTCTTCTTAATTTTAGCATATATTTCTTAAATTATACTAAACAAATCTAAAAACCTCAAAAAAGTCCCCATACCTCCATTTTTTTTTAAAAAAAATTGTCGCAAGTAGTCGGATATCTTAAGATCATTGCTTCAAAAAAGTCTGGTGATGAAATGTAAGGTGGTATAATTGTTACTATAAAATTGTTGTAATACTGTCAAAAAATTGAATTCACAAGAATTACTTCACAGAATAAATGGATATGCATATATTTTTCTGGCATTATGAATCATTAGATAGAATTCTGGTCAGGTTAAAAGGAATTTTTTTAAATATCCTTAATATGTTTTATTATTTTAGAAAATTTTATTTAACAATAAATTTTATCCCTGAATCTCTTTCCCGAATTAAAATCACCCCTAAATTATTTTAACTTATGTAAATGTTAATTAGCCTTTCAATAGAGTAATTTCTTCTCTCACTTTTACAAATATAATAAAAAGTACAAAATAAAAAACCACAAATTAGTTTTCCTTACAAGAGTATGTTGTTACTGTTACCCTCAATAAAGACTTAATGGAAAAGTTATGCAAATGTTAGCTTGATTAATTTTTTTCATTGCTGTAGCTAAATGAGTTTAAAATATACGCTCCTAATAAATTATTTATAGCCTAGATTAAAAGCAAGTTCCTAGAATACAAATATAAAGGGAGAAAAAATTAAATCTAAATAAACAGTCATTAAGTAATAAATAGTAATACACATTTATAGTAATCAGAATATTTTAAAGTAAAACGCTAATTTCAATTAATTAGCATGTTACGTTTTATTTAGCTGTGACTACAGTAATGTATGTATAAGCTTAATTGTGTAGTCTCGAGTTTTTTGTTGTATTTAATCGTTGTCGGTTCAAATAAAAGATTCTAAGTAACATTCAAATTGTTACTTAAATAAGGAAATAATTTTCGAATTCTTGGTAAAAACTGTATTTTTTTAAAATGCAAATAATTAGACTGAACGTTTTGATTAAAATATCTTGGAAGTTAAAATAACCAAACTAATAAATAAAAATTATATGTATATGTCACGTTACTACATTAACCATTTTCACATTCGCCGATTCTCAACCACACTCCAAATTCTCAATAGGTCTTTGAAAAAAAATTAAAAATAGTTTTAAAAGGTTTATTAATATCCGATGTTAACGAGATTTTTTTTAAAATGTAAACAGAGATCTAATACGTGAAGTGAATAATTCATTTATTTTATCAATACTAAAAACTTTTAATTGCATACATGAACCTGTTATTCCTCGACCGTCAGTATCATGTTCAATTTTCTCCATCCAAAGAATTTTTTCGCTTAAGCCACACTCGATATTCAATAGCATTAACATTGGAAAAAAGTGTGGTTTATATTTAAAAAATACGGTATATCATTAAAATATTTTCAAAAAATAAAACATACATAGTTGGTAGACTTCAAGAGATGATGTTCAAAACTTTCACTCTGCGATCTGAATTCGGAACTGTAATTGAAAATATTTTAAAGATTCTATCATAAAATGTTTTAGCTCAAATTTATCTGACTTAATTCTTCATTTTATAAGGGGTCGTAGCCGACTGGTCACGGTCACGAACTCGTGGCCATCATTGCTTCTGTCTATTTGTTTATTCCAATCCATAAACCGATAAAGACCTTCTATGTAGAGCGGCTGATACACTACAATCTGTCGAAGCTCGAATGCCTTTTTTTTCTGCTGTAGAAGTTTAGCTAGTCAAAATATCGACAGCGTCCATGTCGTATGATTATGCGGCATGTTAAAGATCCTAAGAGTGCCTGTTTGGCTTGAGTGCTCTCGGCAAAATTAAATTCCTAGTATAGTTGCGTGTCGTCAGAACTTAGGTGTCTTCCTCTGGGGAGGAAACTGGGCGTCAAAATTACATTGTAGCAATTGGTATCCACTCATATAGAGCAACACTAAAAAGTCATACCAGATCCCGGGGAATGTAGTAGGTCTTCAATGGTAATTACCAATTCGAAACCCCATTTGAAAGGGAAAAAAAGTTTAGAGTGGGGTCATTTTTGACACTTGATTGTAGTTCGGAATTACAAGATCATTGCCAATAGCTCTCTTGTAGTTTCGGAATGCAACAGTAATAAACAATGAATCAATGAATTTCTAATTTATATCTGCTGTAAAATCACTTTTATAATGCAAGAAAAAAGTAAACTTTTATTTTTATCTAGGAATTCAAATGGAGCAATTATTCTTCCTGCTTCGATGAATTTCTTGCTATCTTTACTTGCACATTTTTCGGTGTCTGAGCATTTCCTATCAACGGGTCATTAAGCCAACTAAAAAGCAGAACTTCAAGAAAATTCCGAAATTTTTATCAAAACGTACATTTTATCTAAAATGATTAATGTCGTCTAATTCTCACGCATCAATCTTTCCCAAACGGATTGTTCAAAAAATCTTATAAAAGTTTAGAGTTTATAATTTCGAAAATACCTAGCGATTTTAAAATTGGTGAGCGGAGATGGACCAGTGAAATTTAGATTCATTTTTCGGGTTCAAAAAGATCATTTATTTTGCATATTATGTCATTAATTTTACGAACTTTCTTCAAAGTTTCACTGTTATCGCTTTCGTTAAGAAAAACCTTATGCGTGATTCTTAATTTTTTTTCTACTTAGTTATCCATTTATCACCATTTTCCTGTCTAATTGCGCAGCGTTAAATAGCATGACTAGCAATGTACCAGAGTAGTCGTTGATTCATGTCTTGACCCTATCAAATAACCATCGTACAGAATTACGGGTAGACTCAGTGGCGGATTAAGCGGGTGTCGGACCTGGCGGACGCCAGGTAGGCCAGGGGCCCGACGCTTGATGAGTGCAGAAGGCTAGCGACAAACCAACCACGCCACCTTGGAACAAGAAATGAAAAGAAAACAAAGATACAGTGAAACCCCCCACTAGAAATGTATCGAGATCCAAGAGAAATCCTCATGTAGAAAAACTTTTGAAAATATTTTTAACAATACCGATATCAAATGCCTCAGATGAATGATCTTTTTTAGTTTTAAAATGTGATAAAAATAATTTAAGAAGTACTATGGGAGAAAAGACAGATTGAGAAACAACATTACCGTATTATATACAGAATAAGATGTTCTGGACAAATTAGATATGGTAAAAATAATTGATGAATTTGCCAAAGAGAAATCAAACTGTATAGCAAAACTGTAAGCTCTTGAGTTAGGTTTTTAATTTTTCTTATATACAGTTATGATTTTCTTTAGCCGATGAGTTTTATTTTTGCAGTATGTTTTATTTTGAGAATTTAAAGTAAGCGACTCTTTTCGCAATTTCATTTTTTCGACTCTTAAGCCCATGGGCTTCAAACCTTTTACCACCAAGGGCCTCCAACTACCTTAATCCGCCTCTGGATAGACGAATATTATAAATATGCTAGACTCACATGATGAAATGTGGAAGGTTAGAGGTATAGGTTAAATGTAATCTTTATCACTGGGCCAATGTAGAATGTGTAATGTTTTTATGTGTGTAGATAATAGATGTGGCGTTGTTGTAACTGAAAAACTCTTTCAATTCATCTGTATAAATGTATATACTACTTATCCTGAGTAATATCTGTGCTAAAGTAATATAGTCGTGTTCTCTCTTATGGTATCCGACTGGTTGCGACAACTTTTTTTTTTTAAAAAAAAGGAGATATGGGGATTTTTTTGTTATTTTTAGATTTGTTTAGTGCATTTTAAGAAAAATGAGTTAAAATTAAGAAGAGAAAAGGAAATTATTATTACTAAAATGTGGGAGAAAATAGATAAAAATTGACAAAAAATAGCATAAACGCCCATTCTGCATTAAAGGTTTATAAACAAATTTTCAATTTTTTCAATCTAATGTCTTGTTATATTATTCAATTTTAAAATGATCTTCAGGATAAGGGATGTTTTCTTTTTTACAAAAACTAGAGCACTTTATCTCGGTTACTATATGACAATGCTTAAAAAGACAGTGATTATATTCACATAAGGGACTGTAAATTGTGTAATAAAACAGTGATTGATAAATCTGAAGGTTAAAACACTTCTACTATTATACAAAATATGCACAAAAAATTTCAGTTAATTATTTTTGAAACTTTTTTAGCAATCGTTGGTCGCATTTGAGCATTTAAAAAAAACACATTTCGATTAAAACGCGTTTTAATGTATAACATTTTGCTTAAAGTAATGGTACCTGCTTTTACTAAAACACTTGTAGTTTTTGTTGTAGTGAACGGAAAATGATAAACTTGGTATTTTTATAAAGCTAATAAGATGGCCAATAAAATAAAATCATAAAAAAATTTGTCAATTTTTGGCAAAATTCACAGTTTTAGGGTAGTCGGATACCTTAAGGCTCCCTTTATTTAATAGAAAATTTCACAAATAACGATTTCCTGCAATCATAATGAAAAATTACGAGGTTCATTGCTTGTTGGTCGAGTTTAACTTTAAACCAACATTAATACAAATTATAATTCAAACCTTCTAATTTTGAAAAATACCTTGGACCATACACGCGCGAGCATCCTCTATATTATCAGAGATTGCAATCCTACTCTCATATTGCATTGGGATTTTTGCTTATTTTAGTGCATCAATTTAGATGACCTACATGTATTCTTTTTTGTAAAAAAGGTTATGTATACATAGCTTATTCTCTAAAAAGTAATTCTTTTTTAATGAAATATGAATTTTTCAAATAAATTTCACATAGTACTCTGTTTCTAAATTTACATTAATGTAAATCAAAATGTGTGTGTGTGTGGCAAAAAAAATACATCTTTGTAACAAAACAGTTTTAAAATTTGAAAAAAATGCCTCAAGTGCTGATATTTTATCTCTTACTTTTATTTTTTCAAGTATTTAAATTTTCAAACGCTCTGGATGGCTTAATTAATGTTTTTCAGATAGCTTAAATATATCTCACGTGCATTTTTTTAATTAAAACTATTTACATTTAGGGCTAATAGACAGGAATGTCGCAGAAAAAAAAAATTCTAGACTTATCTTTTCTGAGAATTTTTTGTTGTTGTTGTTGTTTGTTTCATTTCTCCATGTAGTAAGAAAATTAATGGAAAGTTTCGGAATTTCTTGAAAGAAAAACGGTTCATTGAATTAAAAATCGGTTGTAAAAAAATATAATCTGTAACAAATTTAAAAATTTAAAAAAGCTGTATTTCAGTCTTTTTTAGTATTTAAACCTCGCGAAAAATTAACGTTTTTGTCGTATAATTATATCATGCTGAAACTTTATATATTCTGTAATTTTTGTTTAATCTTTAGTACTTTACAGCAAGTTTTTCAAACTTTTATATAGATATAACGTATCTAATCCACAACCCATCAAAGGATTAACTCCTTTAGTAGTACACAAGTAGATAAGTGTTTTTAAAAATACCATCAATATCCACACATAATTGAGTAATCGCATTATAGAAGATATTAATTTTCTACAAAACTGGGATTTTTGGCTCCAAAATATAAAAACTTCCTTTTATGGTGTTAACATTTTGATCATTTTTATTATAAAGCTGTATGCACATAAAAAATTTTCATAGCAAAAATTTAAATAAAATTCAGTATCACATATAAACTAAAATAATCACGAATTCAAATTTAATGGTTAAAAATTAAAAGTAAACAAAAAATTATCCTAACGTATTTATTTTTCTTTAACACTTATGGTTGGTCGATAATGCTTGATGGGATATCAGTTTTTATAATTTTTAACGATAACTGTTTATCTTCATTAGTTATTTTAATGGCTAAAAATTTTTCAATCAGTTTATATTGCTTTCATTTTAATATGTGTAGACAGTCAAAAATCTAAAAGAATATCTTACTTAACTACTTTGGTAAAAATATAAAGTATCCATTTACAGACGTTCCACAAGAAAGTAAGAGCAAAATGAAGCTAGTTTTCTTCTTTTCTGCATCAAAATGGAAAACTCCCGTGATAAGAAGCAAATGTACGACAGAAAAAATAACAAAAGGTTTTCTTTGTCTCTCATTCATTCTGTCTTTTAAGTCACTGAGTGTTATATTGTCCAAAACAACATAGATGAATACCAGTGATTTCCAAAGGGGTCTATATAGACCCTCAAGAACCAATGAAAACCCGCGAGGGGTCAGCAAAAAAAATAGTTTGGGGGTCCATGAGATGTAAAGAGGGGTCTACGATAGGGACTCCCATTAAACCAGATCGTAACTGTAACTGAAAAGAAAGTTTAATCAAATTGAAACCAGATATTTTTCCTATTTTACAGAGTTATTTACTAAAGTTAATGATTTTAATTTGCACTTATAAAGTGACAGAATAAAATGTATTAAAACAAGAACCCTCATGACACGCCAGCCACGAGTCCGTTACCTTGAGCAGCTATATGCTACAGCAGCGCACTATTAATACAATTGAATATTAATACAAAGCGAAATAAGAATTATCAAATGACGAATTTATGAATATAGTGTATATACAAACACTATAGAATAGGATATTGTCCCCTTACCTGTACCACTTTGTAGAAGATTTACCTGTACGAAATTTATGATCCCAAGATATTCAAATTACCTTTTTTCTTTTTTTCTTTTTTTACGTTTTGGTGTTTTTGCTAAGCATGGGATGTGACACGCTTCTTAAGATGTCTTTGGCCCTTTCACACAGAGATCAATTTGAGCCAGCACCAAACAGAAAGGGTCTAAACAGTCGGGAGACTAATTTTGAATAATAATAATCGCCTGGGTCCTTCACACTTGGTCAACTGACATTCTCTACTGTTTCACTTTCTCAAGCTTTGAAAACCACGTTCTTCTTTCTCTCCACTAGTTGATTCGAGTAAAAGGATATTGGGAAAGCTATGCTATTCACACGCGCGTTTACTTGTGTATTGAAGATAGAGAAAGCTTTTTATTGCTTCTTCATTTACCATTTGATTTTTTTCAATGTAGGTGACAGGTTACAATGAGATGGGATTGGCACAAAAATTGCGTCAGTGAAACCAGTTTGGCGATCTTTTCTTAAATTTTTGATGCTTCTCATTGTCGTTTTATCCCCATTCCCTAGCCCCCCTTTCTTTTCCCTTTACAGAAGTTTTTCCAGATCATAGATGCACGTCTTTTTTTCTTTTTGTTTTAAGGGATGAATGCATGCCATAGTTCAGCCAAAAATGGGCCTTTCTTCTTTTCCTCAGTGGCTCGACAGCCCAGGGTGGGCCTTGGCTTCTCAAGAAGCCTTTTCCAGGCCAGCCTTCTTCCTGCTAATGTGTTCTCCAATTCTTGTTTCTCAAAACTAGGAGATCTTTTCATAGGGCTATCAATTCATCTAAGATTTGGGCTGCTCTTTCTTCGTATGCCAATTGGTTGGGCATTGAAGACTTTTTAGTGTGCAGTCTTCGTCCATTCTGACAACGTGACCTGCCCATTTAATTCGATGTATTTTGGATGAAGCTAACAATGTCAGATTCTTTATATGATTGATAGAATTCGAAATTTGATCTTCTTTGCTACGTTCTATTTTCCTGAATTCCTCCACTAAATAAAATCTTAAAATCTTCCTTTCTTAGATACTTATGTTCTCATCTGTTCGAGACATGTACCAAGTTTCACGCGCATAAGTTAATACTGATCTTAAAAGACTTTTATACTATAGAACTTTGTTCTTCTTTTGATTAAATTTAATTTCATATACTTTCGTATATATTCCATTAAAACAAAAAAA